>JAQFZN010001448.1:0-15861 GCA_034687075.1 Geophilus carpophagus
AAAATTATAAAAGCATGTGTTTGTTTACATAATTTTTTAATGACAACAGAGCAATTTGAACCTGTGCATAGTAGATAATATAATTCACCATGCATGGTTGATTATTAAAACGAAACCAGTGAATTACATGAAGATGAATAGAGACAACAACTGGCTTGTGTCAGTTGCTTGTACGATACAGGATCAATAAGCAGTATTTCAGCTGCAAAGATAGGAGATGAATTTGCTAATTAGTTTTGTAATGAGGCTGCTGTTTGTTGGCAAGAAAACTATGTCAATTGTAATAAATGAAATAAATAAAATTCTAGAGCTAATGATTACAAAAATTGTATTTTTATTTTCCATTATTATTTACCTGTTCAAACAAAAATTATTATTTAGAACAAAAAATTACGTTTATGCATTTATTTGTTCAAAATTAAGCTGACATTAATTAAAATGTATTGTAATAATTTAAAAAAAATTACTTATTTTTAAATAGTTTATTACTAAAATATTTCAAATATAAAGAATAAAGTTAGTAATTATTGTTGTTAGTTTCGATTCTGATTTTATATTGATTATTATCCCATCCGAAGACAGGATTACAAAAATTAAGTCTACAGACTCATTGATTGCTCCTGACCACGGAAATCTTTAGTAAAAGGCGAAAGATTTATTCCATATTGACCAGAAGCCAGAGATAATTTTATATGGCTCATGTCAGAAAGGTCTTTACAACAACTTGCAGAAAATTGGCTGGTGCGTCGTAACAAACATTTTTATATTAATTCAAATACTAAACGTATTGTTCATTTAGAAGCATTAACGCAATAAAAACATGAAAATTAAATTATTTGTTGATTTGAATTTAAATATCTTTAGAACTAATTATTTGAAATGAAAAACATCGGTTTAAATATAGTGCCGATTTCAGGTTTAGGCCAAGTAGGCATTAAAATGCTAAAGTTCTATATCGGTAGCCAGAAAATGTTTTTTGAAACATATTCAAATCTTAATCAAAAACTAATTTAATTTTAATGTGTTTATTACGTTAATAGTTATAAATTTGCAATACAGTAAATATCTTAATTTATAAAATAATATTTGTTTGTACGCATCAGCCTATTTATGAGCAAACTGTTACGAAGACATGTCTGGTTAGATTCAATTTAAGGTATCTCTGGCTTCTGGTCAAGAAGGAATAAATCTTTCGCCTTTTACTAAAGATTTCCGTGGCCAGAAGCAATCAATGAGTCTGTAGACTTAATTTTTGTAGTCCTGTCTTCGGATAGGATAATAATTAATAAAAAATTAGAATCAAATCTCTTTTAGTTGAGTTTTGTTTTGTGTTGTTTAATTTAATTAAGTAAATGTATTATTGTAAAGTTTTATTATTATTTTTCTTTTCGTACTTTGTAAAAATTTTATAATACAAATACATGAGTCAAACATTTTCTGACTTTGTAAATATATTAAATAAATAAGGTAAAAAATTGAAATTTTATTTCTATTTCTTCATCCAAGTTTCCGCGCGGAAAGTGTGACTATACGCATCGATGGGTCCAGTACGGTCAACACTAACATGTCCATTTCCACATGGATTGAGATACCCGCAAGAAAAATGGGTATTGTCAACGTAAACTGCTGGTGCAGCCACGACAACTACGGCTGGAGTTGCATAACCAATCCTACAGCAGATGTATAAAGTTCTAACGGAACTCCAGCACAGATGCAGAGGCAAATGAAAGTAACAATCTAAAATATAAAAAAAGATTAGTATAAGAAAAATTCAATATCAAATACAATAAATAAAAACCTACTTACAATTTTCATATTTAGCAATGTATGAATGATGAATGTAATCAGTTTATGACAAATATTAACAGCCAGACACTGGTATTTATTCATATGTAAATCAAGTTTTTTCAAGTTTCACTGATAAATTCATTTAACCCTACAACAAATAAGGTCAAATTGCAATTGATATAGTTTGTAAAATGTCCTTTCCCTACTTGTTACGAATATTTGTTGTCATAGACATTTCTTGATATCGGATTGCAGTAGTTTCATTTAAGTGTTGTTTTAATTCTAATAATAGTTGAGGTTGCTACTGTGATGAACTATTGTATTTACGTCAGAAATAATCGTTACATATTTTGTTTTATGGATTTTATAACTTCAGCTACAAAAATTATTTTTAAATGAGTAAAATAAAACAAGAACATTTTTTTTTTAAAAAACGTTTATTCACAACTACAATAGCAGTAATCTTCAGTGACCATACTAGTCTTTTAAGCTAAACCAATGCTAAAAGTACTTCCCAATTCAAATTACTCCATATAATAAATATATACAATTCTATTTACACCATTTTCATGTAATACCATAAAAATCCTATTTACAATTTACTTTAAAATCAGACATGGCATTTCCTCTACTGTAATTGTTTCGTCATTCGTTAAAAATACAGTTATCACAGACTGAATTTTTCGTCAACCAGCATCACACTATTCAATTTTTTATCTCAATTAACAACCATTAAAATATCGAATCTTAAAAACATAAAAATCGCTGAATAAAAACCTGAGATAAATTTGACAGAATTAAAATATATTTAAAACTTAAAATTAAAATTTCAAACATTAAAAACATTTGTGGAAACATCTTTTGTGGCCTTTCGTTTTCTCAATGTAATACCAACAATGCACATCGCAAAGGGAACGTTTTCGTCTGGATATAAATTTATCTAAAACAGAAAAAAAAATTAATTCTAAATTACAATTTTTTCAAAATTTCTTTTCACCTTTACTTGTACTGCTTATATATTTTTCTTCGTGTAGAGAAGTTTCAGTGGAGTATGGAAAGTCTGTTGATGATGGTAGATTATTCAAAATGCCAAAAGGTTCTTCATGACCTTTTTCAACTGTAGATTTTTCATCAGCACTTGATTTTATATTTTCTGTCCTATCTTCAATCAACTTGTCTCCTAACAACAATTTCTCAGAATATAAAAGACCAGTATCTCCATCATTAACTAAGCCATCTTTGCCATCACCATTTTCTTCAAATATTGATGGAATCAATTCATGTGGAATTTTTTCTTCCAATATGGCTAACTTCTCGACAACTGGAGGACCTTCAGGACTAGGTCTTATTGTCTCTTCAGGGAGATCAAGTTTTTCAGCTAAGATGGATGTTTTCTCTTCCAATACTGCAATGTCTTCTGCTTCTTGTATGAGGGCAGGGTCTTCTGGTGGCAATCTATCAACTCCTTTGTCATCATTTGAGATCAAGGTGTCAGTTAAAATCTAGAAATAAATTTTAGTAATTAGAAAAATAAAGTAAAAAAATAAAATAAACATATTATCGTTTTGTTCTAATGTAACAACGTGGTTTCCTTTTTATAAATTATGGAAAACTAAATTAATCCATTAATTTTAAAAAGGAATAATAAAAATAAGCTCCAGTTTAATTTATAATTAGTCTCATTTAGTTTTATTTTAATCTCATTAAAAAATAAAACTAAAATTTATGATGTTTGTGATGAATGTTTATGAATCCTGTAATTATACATCATCTTGTAATTGCTAAATTTTATGCAATTGACCTGCAGTAAAAGAAATTGCCAAAAATATAAACATTTCTGTTATTTTTATGTTATCCTATTGCTAATTTTTGAAACTTAGTTCATTGACTTGGGCGTGTTAAGCAAAACTTTTCTTTTTCTCGTTCATTACTCAATCTATGACCTCTTCCGCAATGAGGCGTGAGTTGTAAACGTCGATAAGTTAATAGTTATATAAGTAAATCCAGAAAAAAAAAACAATCGAATTATAAGCTACGTTTGAAACTGAAATTTTGCAAATTTCATACAACGCTTCTACCATCTTTGATCCCAATTTCTTATTTTTTTATTATTTCACCTGCATTTTTTCTTCTTCACCAGGCTGATCGTCAATTGAAGTCGGAGGCATACTTTCTACTTCGATGGGTTCTCGTTGCGTTACATGCTCAACTTCAGGTTGATGAACAGGAGGTTCAAATTTCACAACCCAATGAGCAGGTAAAGAACTGCAGTAACGTGCCACCCGCCATCCAGCGGTGAATTCTAGCACCTCCGAGTGAATTGTCCCATTGAGAATAAGAAAATGTTCGATGCTTGCGATTGGTATTTGTTTATTCTGTGGGGAAAAATGAAAAAAAAATTGTAATTATATTAAATAGGTCAAGTTTCCATTTAATAGCTACTATAAACTTTCTTTTCAAACATACAAGTTTTAGAAGGAATGTTTATAATTAAATAAATAAATAAAAAAATGAAATAAAAATAAAAAAAAGATAAAATAAAACAAAAAGTAGGTCTGTGAGTCAATGGAAAATTTCAATTGACCCGAGTTCGTTAAACAATAACTGTTATTTTTACCTGTTGTGTTGACATGTTGAAATAATGATTTTTATTTACTTTGAACAATTTTTTAAAAAATATTTCCTTTTAAATCTCAATTAAAACACTTTTTTCTAATAAATACCATTTCCTAATGTAAGTAATAATTATCACTCATTAAAAAGTACATTGAACTGCCTAACTGATACCTAAACAAGCATTAGGAAGCTATTATACCTCCAGATTTAATTTGTAAACACAAATATTGCCGCATTAAAGATTTTATATTCTTTTACCTGACCTTACATCACGCTATCTTTTATCTTATTTATCCTAGCTGAAAATGAAGCAACTGTTAATAATCCTTATATTGATATATGTCCTCATTTCAATTACTTATTCAGTTACTTACAATGGTGCTATTAGATTACTATACACAAAAGGAAAGGTATTCAAGAAATAAAAATCAACCGACTAAATTGAGTACTTGAAAACAATTTTCTTAAACTTAAAAATAAATAATGCATCAGGTTTCAATTTTGCTTTAATGTCATTGTTTACCCCTTTGCAAAATGTCCAATTTGAAACTAACACACCCACTTATTAGCATTCAATTTTTTCAGTTAATGTCGTGAAAACATTGTATGTAAATACCTAATGTATAATTTTTCTTAAAAAATAAATAATATGATTTCACTTTCTGTTCTTATTTTTATTTCGGTTTAAAATATTGAATTAAGAACTCTTGATTGATTTTAAATATTTTAAAAGTTAAAATAGAAAAGTATTTTTCCTTTTTAAATTTCAATTTTCATTGCTTGAATTGATTTTTGATACACATAAATGCATTTGTCATTGCACTCATTAATTTTCATCACTGATGCTAAGTATGATTAAGCACCAGACTGTGTCTATCCAGTCTGGCTGATGGAAATAATAAGAAGAAATGTTTTAATTATTATTGAAATCAATGAAGAATAGTGTGAAAATGTAGCTTGTGATTTTTTCAATTGAAAAATTTGAATTTTTTTAACCGATTTGGATGAAATAAAACTTGTAAAATGACTAAAGATATCAAATTAAGGTAAACATTTTCCAACATTGACTTTTTTGAATGCGAACAAATGCATTCCATTGATCAGTATTACAGTAAACCAAGTAATGTGGACTTTGTGCCCAACTGGATATATCTTTATGTAGCACATGATACAGTTTATTGATTTTCAATAAATACTGTTTTCAAACCTCAACTACAAACGAATAAGAGAAAACAATATTTATCCACCAAAAAAAGAAAGTTTCCACTTATTCAGGTTACTGAATAATAAAAAGCAGAAAACTCTTAGAAAATAAATTATTATTAATTTATCGATCTGTTATTTCAGATTTTGCCGAGTCTTGAGTAAGAACATATGCCGGAAGTCCGATTCAACACTTCCCTATCAATAATTCACGCTGGACACGGTATTTGGTATCAAACAATAGGTGACCTCAAATCCAAATTACGCCACAATAAACTAAATACTTGAGATTTGATTTAATGTCATTTAATTCACATATTAATCAATTAAATATATTTATAAATCCCATTATTGACATTAGAGCAATGACCGTTGATATATACACTTGAATAAACACGACTGCTTTTATAAATAATTCAATGCTTTCATCGTCATTGACATATGGCATTGAATTGACTAAATGTTTTCTTCTCATTCTTCCGCTCACTGAAAAGGACAAGGAAGTCCCTGACCAATGTTTTTATTATAACTTTCAATTGATGTACTCATCTTATCCTTCATTTCTATTAAGAACAGGGCCACTTTTTTAATCTGGTATAAAATATTTCAATAAATTTTTAATTTTGTATAAAATTTTGCAGTAAATTTTTAATTTTGTATTAAATTTTTTAATAAATTTTTAATTTTGTATAAAATTTTGAAGTAATTTTTTCATTCTGTACAAAATTTATGTAAATTTTTCATAACCTTCCCATGTTTTATGTATTTTCAACTCATCTTTCATTTTTTAAAATTATTTCTATTTTATATTTTATAAATCGATTCTTTTTATTTTGTTATGAATCGGACCTCTGATCCATCTCTAAGATTGCCCATAAAAGTTGAGAGAAAAATATAAATCACATAAAAATTTGTATATAATTTCAAGTTATGTTTATCTTTATGAATAGAAACTCATATTTTTTATTACTATACTTTACAAACCAGTATTGAATGATGTGAGGGACATAGAAATTAAACAAGTACGTTCTTACTAGAAGAACATCCTTGATCCACTTACTTTAAAGGCCTTGGCTCGTTGCTTAGCGTTGTCCTCTGTGTCATTTAAACGGCCGACTAAACACAGGCCTCGTTTGAAATCCTTGTAAACCACCAGAGCCTTTAAAAAAGAAATAAACTAAAATTATATAATCATTTTCATGTAATTTAACCACATTAGCAAAGTAAATTAATGTTATAATTTTACTACTTGTCTTAACTCTCATACGACTTCCTTATTTTACATTGGCTAAATCAAGGACGACTGCATCATTAGAATTTTTCATAGAATAATATTAGAATAGATTAATGGGCTTTTCTTATGGCTAGTTATTTACGATAATAATAATAATAATAAATTAGCAAAAGAAAATTTGATTCATAATTATTTCTAAGATAAATCACTCTCAATTTAAATTAATAATTCATAGCTGTGTAAAATACTGAGAATTATTAAAATTGGAATAAAAATTTTGCAATAAATTTTGAAAAGTGTCAATTTGATATGAATCTTATATTTTAATACTGTCATTTTATTTTTCTGATTCAAACATGACTTATAAGTTGATGTCATGTAATAAAATAACATTCTTCATTAAAGCAACTTAAATTTGATTCCCCCATGTTGTTCCTATTGATGACAATGAACTTGGTAATAAAATATGTAAACATTTTGTACTTCAGATCTATTCTTCAGATTGAATATCATAATTAAAAAGATAAATCTGATAAAAAATAAGTTGGACAGGACATTGACAATAACCTTGAAAAAATGAGTAGTGGAAATTCCACTTGGAATTAATTTGTATTACAATCATCAATTAGTCAACTTTTTATTTTGTTCAATAGGATTTCTAATAATAAATTTTTTACTTTATATTAACTTTTGAGTATTATAACTATGGTGAAAGTGACATGAAGAAAGTCTTGGGCCTTTGAGCATTGCTTAACCATGCCTAATACTAGATACAGTACATTGCTCAATGTAGCTAACACTAATAGACTTTTTATGAGACATAAGCTCACGTTTAACTGCAACATTTCTAAGTTATAGCCCATCAATCGATGTAGAAAATAATAAAAGCATTAATATACGGATTTCTTCTCATAATTCTCCTCTTTCTAATTATAATTTATGATAATCCTTTTATTATTATAAAATTAACAAGGCATAGAAAAATAATTCACAACGACTTTTAATTCACTGTCCGTTAAGATGAACTTGTCATGAGAAAATGGTCATCAAACCTTGTTTAATGGCTACTTTTATAACTAAAATATTGAAAGAGCAGTAATAAAAATTAGAAGCAAATGTTTTAAATGCGTGGGACAATAACCCAATGACAATAACAAGGAAGAAGCAGAGCAAAGACAAGCAGGGCGTTAAGGAAGTATACAGCCAAAGGGAAGGAAGAGGAAGACAAAAGGACGAGGTTGCAAATTTCAAACTGTGTCAGGGACTGAACCTCTTTACCTCCCTCTCCATGCATCTTATTCTATTTGATGGCACTGAACCTTACTATTTTCGCTCTAATGAATTCTAGGCACCTCATCAAAACGAGTAAGTCGCTCAAAATATTAGTAATTAAAAATAAATGATATAACTGTATTTTGGATTACTGTACGTGATGTGGAAAAGGAAGGTAAATATTAATAAATATTGATCGATTTACTCCTTTTACAGTAAATGCTTGCTTGCAAATTAATTGAGAAATTGTTGGGGTTATCAGAATTTGCAACAGAAAATCAAAATTTTCCTTTTGTTTGTGTTATAAGACGACCAACGCACATTAGCATTATTGATTTGTTTATTAATATAGAACTAGTGTGATAAAAATGCAATTTGGCTTTGTAATAATTTGCTTTTACTTTTAAGTGACTCAGTCAACATCTATTTATAATATAAAATGAAATGATAATAATATTGAAAGATTAAATGCACGAATTGAAGTATTTTATCACTTATCAAACTATTAAAGTATTAAAAATCCGAAAAAATCTAGAAAATATTTAGTAATTCAAATTCAAACTATGTAAAAAATTATTATATAAATAATATAACTTTAATCCATAGTAAAATTCCTGTCGGAAAAATAAATAAGAGCCAATCACATATTAAATAACAACCAGTAATAATTTATTAAACTATCATTAAATCAAATCACCTAACTCTTAATTAGTTCACCTCACTTAACTTTCACCAAAAGCAATTCAACATATTAACAGCCAATTAATACCTTCATAAAAGCACTAAAACTAACACTTAATGATTAATATATCGACTAATTTCTAAATTAATACCATAGTGAATTATTCACTTTAGTTATAAATCCACATTTATGTTTAAAAAACGTTATAGAAAACCCTTGATCACTGAAAGTTTATTATCCTTTGTAATTTACAACTTGTTTGATTTCTTCAGTTGTGATTAATGTTGACCACATAAGCAGCACTAAAATTAATCAAATGAAGGTCAAGTTTGGTCAATCACTCTAAACTTCTATTGAGCAATTCTTTTTCCTTAATTTCATGCAGGGAAAATACTGGAGAATTTTTAATCTCTTTTTAAAAAATATTAAGTATTTCCATGTCTGGCAATAAATTAACATGTTGAAGGGCAAATTAACCTGTTTGATGCCTATCTAACAGGTAAATCCATTGAAATAACTGCATATCTATTGAGCTGCATGTGCAAAGAATGCTATCATCTTATCATAAATATCTATCTAACCTTGATTTTCTTAGCAATTTTGAATATGCAAACACTGTGAGCATTGTTTTCTTGTTGTTCTATTATGGCTTCACCAGAGCAAGGTTTTAGATAATTCTTTATCCAGATAAAGATTTTCTTGTAGTGGGAAATTATTCAGTTATTTCAATGTTCCTTGGAAATGTGTCTGCTATTTTCCCAAATAATTCTTTTCGAGAAGTTTCTTTGACAACAATTTCATATTCTAATCATTTATATTAGCTTAGATATAAAAATAACATTCTTACCCTGCTATAATCCTTCATCATGTAAATTATTTCTGCAGGATTGTCAACTGACGGCGTCATAGTGTACTCAACCTTAATTGATAAATAAATAAAAATAGTTTACTCTAATTATCGCATCATTATGTAACAAAAGTATGTTAATTTCAAATTATTTATTACTTAATCGAGTTAATTAATAAAATATTTAAAACTACGCATAAATTTAAAATTAAGCTGCTTGAAGACATCAAAAGATAAAATGAATTTAATAATATTAAACTTACTCTGGACATTTTATCGTATTTAACTTTTAATCTCACGGATGCTAACGATGGTGATGTTGCGTCCGGATCCTTTAATCGAATTGTAAACACCTAAAAAATATAATACATTTATTACTTATTATTTTTATTTTGAATTTTCAATATCAAAGTATTTATTACGTTCTAAAATAATTTAATCATTTCAATAAACCACAAAATATTGTAACTAATAACTCCTCGTGTAAATGCATCATTTTTACCTCAGGTGGAGGTGTTGGTTGACTCAAATAAACACCTACAAGCGCTGCAGCAGCTATCAGTACCATAAATACAAAAATAATGGCGGCTATGATTTTAAGACGTCGATTTTCAGGTTGTGGAGATGGTGAAAATGGTAACTGAAAATGATCAAGAGTGACACGGATATGAATTTTCACATATTATATTTAGAAAATGAATAAAATTCTACAATTTAAAATTAATATACATCCTTCGTGCTAATGTAAACAGGATAAACTCGTTTAAATGAGCTTATAACCGACATTTCTCACCAAAATAAATAAAATAAACTAAAAATATTATCTTTGGGAATAATTCATTGAGCAACAAAAACAGATCAGAAAATTTCCTAAATCTCAATAGTACATGAATGAAGTTAAAATATATTATAATAATTAATTAAAGTACAAAAAATATACATATGATATTATAATTCAAAAAAAAAGATATATTGCTATTACTACTAAATTACAAAGCTCTATTTTCCTTAATTTATTCAAATTATGTTTTTTTGGATGCATATCCGGTCGCGAGGTTCATTGCTATTTTATCAGTTTCGAAATGCATAGAAATTTAAACCACCACGCGTACCAGATATATTCTAATAATCCCATTTCTGTAATACTCCAACAATATAAAGAATAAATATCTTTTTTATCCAAAATTTAAAAATTACACTAAAATTTTATGTAAATTCAAAGAGCAATCAAATAAAATTTATGATTATCTTTTTAGTTATCGTTTTTATAATTAAAATACTGATAATTTTCAATTTTTTTGAAGATGATTATTATTAAAATAATGTTTTAAATTTGAATACTCCACTTAAGAAAGTATCATCATTTTAAAATGCAATAAAGAAATAAATTAAATAAAAATTATAGAAAATACAACTTTTAAACTTAAGGAAATTATTCAACTTTCTAATTACATAATAAGCTGACAACTTTAATGTTAATCCAAGTCATTAACCTAGAAATAAAAAATATTTTCAACCCTATAAACTTTATTATTTAAAAAAATGAACTTGAATTTGACTTTACTTATTATCTTTTAAACTGTCAAATTAGAGTAAACACATGAAACGTTCTTAATGACCCCTGTCAGTTTCTCAGGTAAAAAGAAAAAGATTATTTTTTTAAGCTTCAAATGTTTTTAAAAAATTAGAAATAATAATAACAACAACAAAAACAAAAATAATAAATTGCTGATGGTCAATTAAACCAATTTTTAAGCATAAAATTGATTGTATTATATAATTAGAATCAATTAGAATCAATTATATTAATTATATATTATATATGTATAAAAAACCCAACTGTTGTTCTCACGCATTTAACAAATAGACAAAACTAAAAACATTGTGAAATAAAAACTTCCTAAGTGAAAAAAATGTAACGAAATAATGAAAAGGTAGACATGGGAACTGCCAACAGCAAATCATCTTTAAAAGAGATCAAAAACACCATTTATTCATTATAGTTCTTGCATTTTAAAAAGAAGAAAAAGAATTTAAAAACAAATAATAAATTGGATTAGGACATGGACTTATTTCACTACTCAATTTAAAAATAGCATTTTATTAATTTTGAGCATAGAAAACCAAATTTAGACTCAAATTTATATCATAATAATATAAATTAGTAAAAGAAACTTTATAATGCCATAAAAATTTAAATTTTAGTAATAAACTAAAACTTTATTATTTATTTTAAAATTAATTCATAAATAAATTAATAGTATTATGCAATTAATTTAAAGTTCAAGTAAGAAATAAAAATTTATTTATAATTTATAACTGTAAAACAAATTAACATAAGATATAAATTAAAATTTTATTATTTAAAAATGGAATTTCAGGTCTTTGCATAAAGTAACACAAAACTGTCGAAATAAATCTAATTTTTAATTCTATTTGAAGTTTTAAAAATTCAAAAAATAAAATAAAATTCACAAAAATTAATACAAATACCCTCAAGGTACAAAATTATTCCATTCACCACTCACATGACTTCCCCAGTCACTACCCCATTGAAGGTTACAAGCACGTGGCGGGTATTGTACACCCAAAACAATAAAAAGGCCAGCAGAGGAACGGCAAACACCTGGCCATGTTGTACTCAATAACTTAACCTCAAAAATACTTAAAAAATGATATATAATTCCTCCGAACCGTAATAAATATAATAAATCATGTTTATGTAACGGTCAAACAATATTATCCCTTTTTATGAAACATTTCAATGTGATAAAATCAATTGAAACAGTGCAAACGAAACATGAGAAAGACCAAAGGTTGTAAACACAAGCTCAGATTTTCAGTTTTCTAATGATCGCAATAATAAAAAATTATATAAAAAAAGCGATAATAATAACTATTATCTCACGTGAATTCATCCATGCATAAATAAAACGGATAAAATTGAGTTGAATGAAATTTAAATAAAAAAAATTGTGTGAAAAATTCGAAGTTTTGAATTAAAATAAAAAAAACTGATTGAAATTTAATTTGTAAAAAATATATAAACAATAAATAAAAGTGTATAAATTTACCTGCGAATTAATAGAAGTTGAACTAGAATCAAGTCCCGATTCGACGATTTTATCCGTGGATCCATGAAACGAGCTCATGTCTGAAAACGTGCGAGCAGCGAGACTCGCGCGTCTGCTTTGTTGTTAGATGTGCGCGCCTTAATCTAGAACGGTACAACGCCGTAGGGACCGGTTGGCGGCCACTAAACTAAAACGATTGTGCCGGATGTGCGTCATGAGGCGTCACGAGCGAGAAACTGCAGGACCGCGTGCTTGTTTTTCTGTGCAAAGAAATAACCGCGGGCTGTGAACGTTGATGACCCGTGGTGTGTCTACACAAAAGAAAAGTAACATAAAATTGCAATTAGTAATTAGCCCTAATTTTATGAGTAGTGATTTAAGTTATGATTAAATATTTTGAGTGATTAATTATTTTTTATTTTCAGTTTCAATTTACTTTCTAATATTTTTACACAATTAAATGAAATTTAATTAATTGTATATATTTTTATTTAATTTTTTTCGTCAGATTTTTATTTAAATTAATATTTTAGCATATTGTTGTGTTAATTTTGAGAGTGCAATAATTTTCCATTGAAATCTGTTGTAAAAACGAGTTTACGATGTGCTCAGACGCGTAAAAGTAACAAATCGTGCTTGTAAATCACTGGAATTATAAATCAGAACATTTGAAACTTTTTAACTTTAAGAACAGATGCGTCAATTTCGCTTTTACTACAAAATGACGCTCATGTGCTTAGAATTTACGCATTTTATTAGGTAATGGTAATCATTAGTTATATAATCCAGCTTAAAATCATGAAATTTATTAATATTTTTTAGTGTTTTCCTGTTTACTTTTTAATGTTAATAAAAGTTGAACCTATAACTTCGATTTTGATCTTTTTTTGTGCATCAGTATTAATCACATTGCGGATTACAACGTTTAATTAACTTACTTGTAATTGTAATGTCAAATTATTATCTTTAAATGTGATAAACGTCAAAGTGGAGATTTTTAACTACTGGTCACAGGTGTGCAATGAAAAAATCCTACGCAAAATGAATGATAAAATCTAAAACAAAATTTCATTTGAAGATCGTAAAAGTATGTTGCAATTTTGTCGGCAAAAACTGAAAAGTTTTTGGCAAGCAAATTATCTCAGCAAATATACCTCAACTTTTTAAAGTTTAGATGTTTATTTTTTATGTTTGCTTTTTATATTTAATGCCGGAAGAGCTCTTCCGGTTTGTAAACGAAAAACTAAGAATTGCACATGCTTATAAAAACATTTATTGTACATACTGATTAAAATCTGCACGTAAATGAATATAATTTTAAAAAATTTTAAGATATTTATAACTTTTGATGATTTTAATTATAAAAAACAATTTGAAATGAATAAACTTTAATTCATTTATTATTAAACAGTTTAACAAGTGATTAATTTTGAATAAAATAATTTCACAGTCACAATATTTCTTATCACAGCATCAAAACCATAGATTTTACATAAAAATAATCACAATTTAATTTGCATTACGTTGTAGCAATTCTGTATTGCGGGAAAGTTTTATCTCGTGTATTGTTGGGAAGTACTGTATCTCTGTTTTATGAGTTGAATTATTAAATAATGATTAACTCAAGATCATTTTTAAGATTTTAAGTCTTTTAAATTAACTTTGAAAAAATGTAGAAAAATATTAGAAAGTTTTGCAGAAAATCATTGCTATTTGTAGGTTTCTGCAATATTTCTGCACAAATCTTTGCAAACATGCTTCATTCACAAGTACATACAGTATGAGTCTCTACAATAATGGAATACAAAAGTAAATAATGCAACTTTTATTCAGAATCTATTTCATAATTTCATTTTAGAACCACATAAGAAATCGTCATTAATCCAAAAAAGAAATTGATACGACCCTGAATTGCGATTGAAGATAAGAATCGAAAAAAATTTGCTGCATCATTTTGGGATTTATGATAATCCAGAAATCCCACCATCATTTTTCTGAAAATTTGAAAATCAAGTTTTTGCGTCTCGTGTAATAATTCATCTATATAGTACGCAATACTTACATACATGTGAAGATAAGAGCATTATTATGAGATAAAAAAATAAATGGGAAAATACAAAAACAATCATTTTAACGAACTCGTGACTGAACATCTGCACAAACAATTGACTACGTTTTAGAACAGTTGGAATTAAAATTAAAGTGATTTAATGCACTAAAATCTTTTCATTTATTCATTTATTTAATTATTTATTTAATTATTAATTAAATTGTTTATTGTATCACTAACTTATTTCAACATCTCACTCATTATAATCCAAGGACACTTTAAAAACAATTTCAACATAAATAAAATATTAATATACAATCAATCTTCACAAATAATTAAAATAACATTTCCTTGCACATTTTCAAAGTGTAAAAATTATCAATTTACATAAATTTAATACCTTTACATTAATTTATACTAAAATTTGTAAACAAATACACTCTTATCGCTATAAAATTTAAATTACTTGAATAAAACTTTATCCTACACCACTAAATCAAGTGAATTAAAGCTAAGTGTAGCATTTACTGTAAACTCACAATATTGACCATTAAGTCTCAACTATAAACAACGCAATCAATCTTCATTAAATTCACCATTCAATTATCCAGAAGAAAATCCTCTTAATCTCTTAATTAGCTTCACTTTTACACATACTTTCAGCTTGTTATCTATAATAACCATCAGATTTATGGTTAAAAATGAAACGAAAACTAGGCGGATCTAAATCATTTGAAAATTTCTTTAATGTTCAGGATTTCCTTCCCTTTTATCCTTCTATTAACTCTTGTAATTACAAGATCAGTGTATCACCAACTTAATCATCAAATGTAACCTAGTTTTTCATCAACAGGAAACAATGCTGGCGGGAAATCTCTTTCAAGGTTAAGGCTACGTCCGGTATGCTACTTAGATTAATGATTATATCACAGGAGTCACCAATCTTGTAATCACATGATATTTTTTCAAAAGAAAAATCTTGTGTTTATACTACACACCTGTTGGCATAAAGTGACTCTTGTGGTAATAATACCAAAGTGATTTGTGATAATTTTATATTATTGTATTGTTATTATGTACACGAGATAATATATA
>JAQFZN010001449.1:0-15852 GCA_034687075.1 Geophilus carpophagus
TGAAGAATTAACTTTAATTGAAGAATTATCAGCAGAATTATATTTATTTTTAAATGTCCTATACAGGGCTCCGTAAAATTAAACAAAACATTTTTCTTTTAATAAAATAATTCTTCAAATTTATACAAAATAAATAAAATTCAGATATGTACTTAAAACAAATGTAATTAGAAAAACAAAATTGCTAAAATTATTAGCTTATAGAAATTGTTACAAGATGGCATTAACAACAATTTTGAGATTAATTCAAAATGGCTGCGCACTACGAAGGTGAATTCGAAATGCAATTACTGGATTGATTCAATGATATAAACAAACCTTTATTTTAGGTGATTTCGTTGATAGTGACTGCAGTGATGAAGAAGATTGGGAAGAACAGTTAGATGAGTCTGACATTTTACCTAAAACTAAATGCCTTTTTTGTGACAAAGAATTCGAGTACGTTTTCACAGAACACCGGTAGAAAAGCACGTGTGTTACAACTAATTTTTCTTTTATTATGTCTGATTAGAAGCCCCGATCTAATTTTTTGTCATTGTAAAAATGAACACTGTTTCGATATTCACGAAATTAAAAAAAAGTTCGCGTTGGATTGCTTCGGATATATACGTTTAATAAATTACATTCGTCTCCAGGTTGACAGTTTTATTTTATTATCAATATTTTATTATTAATATATTTTACGATTTTATTTATAACTTGATTAAATTTAGAATCCAAGTGTTGACGAAATTAAAGCAGTAACAAATGATGAACAATGGATAGATGACAAGTTTATGCTACCTGTTCTAAGAGAGGATCTTTTATTAACATTTGGTAAGTTACTCAAATAAATATTTTTTTACATTTACATGGTTATTGCTTTATTTTTCAGATATTGAGAGTTGTGAAAGTGAAAGTGAGCAATGTGAAGGTGATGGAAATGTTATTCTTACCCGTGATGAGCACAGCGACTTGATAAAACGAATCAAAATAGCAGAATCAAATGAGTTATCTATCCAAGATCAATTAAACAGTGCATTAATTAATGTCGATAAACTGAAGTATATAAATGACATTTTATATAACTACATATTTATATAAATAATTGTAAAAAAATTTATTTAGAACGTTAGCACAAAGATATTTCTTAACAGATGAAGAAATCATGACCGATAGTCAGAAATCCGCATTAATAGAAGATCAATCGTATTTCACTGGTTATTCTCATTTTGGAATTCATCATGAAATGTTACAAGTACGAAACGTAATGCGATATTTATTTTATTTTTTCATCTTTCATTTCTTTTTTTAAACAGGATCGTGTGCGAACTGAAGGATATCGTGATGCAATTTTAAATAATAGTGAAACATTCCATAATAAAATAGTTTTAGATGTTGGTTGCGGTACAGGAATTCTTTCTTTATTTTCAATTAAAGCTGGTGCAGCTAAATGTTATGCAATTGATCAATCAGATATTATTTATCACGCTATGGACATTGTTAGGTATGCAAAAAGTTATCGTATGGAATACTCAACACTTTATTTCAATAATATTGTTTTTCAAGGGAGAATCAGTTAGAAGATAAAATAACGCTACTGAAAAATAGAATGGAAGCAATTGAATTAGAAGTTGACAAAGTAGACATCATAATCTCAGAATGGATGGGTTATTTTTTATTTTTTGAATGTATGCTTGATACTATAATTTACGCACGAGATAAATACCTTAGACCAAACGGCCATATTTTACCTAATCGATGTACATTGAGCATCGCTGGAATAGATGACACAAGTAAATTTTAATTTTTTCTAACATAATTTGAGATTAATAATAAAATTCTATATTTTTATAGAACGTCATGACGAGATTGTGGGATTTTGGAACGATGTATACGGCTTTAAAATGTCTTGTATGAAAAAAGAGTCGATCAGAGAAGCCAGTGTGGAATGTATTGAAGCTAATACAATTGTTACATCAGTCGCAACCATTGCTGACGTCGATATACGGACTTGTAGTACAAATGCAATTGAATTTTCATCATCTTTTTCACTCACAGTTGAAAAGACAACAAAAATTGTAGCATTAGTCTCATATTTTGATGTCTTTTTTGAATTAGACAACAAGGTAAAATTGAATTTAGGTCATTAAAACTCAAAATTTATTTCTCTCTTCTTGTATTATTAGGTATTTTTTTCTACATCGCCATCTTCCAAACCAACTCATTGGAAGCAAAGTATTTTTTACTTAGAAGAACCTTTAAATAAAACGCAAGGTAAAATGTTTCTTTTTATTTTTAATAATTGAAGCATTAATATCCGTATTATGAATAGGTGATACAATCGAAGGAACTATAAAATGTAAACGGAACGAAAAAGATCCACGAGCATTAATTGTATTTTTAGAAATGGATGAAAAAAAATATCAATACTTTGTGCAATAAATAAAATACAACTTTTTTTTTTAAATACAGTATAATTTTTATTTAATGTTGAGTAATTATTTCAGTAACACGTGTTGGTGATCCTAAGACTTCAGTTGGCCGAACTACTAATGATTTTTGTATGTGAGTAATGAAAGTTTCACCTAGTTCAGTGTGAGTATGATGTACCCGGATCCAAGTTTGACCTATAAAATATACTATAAATAACACTTATATTTTCAAAAAAAAAAATAAAAATAAAAAACTTTAAATTTCAAGCACCTTTTAAAATAGATGAACCAACATGAACTTGTAATTCTAATCCAACATTCGAATAAACAGGATCTTTCAGTTTTGAACGGCCTGAACCTAATTTATGTGCAACTCGACCCAATTCTAGTGCATCAATATTATGAACATAACCTACAAAAATAAAACATCATTCAATTATTTTTAAAGAATAAGAATCAGATTTTTGTTTCTTAATTTGAAATTATATGAAATGTCATTGGAAATAAATTTAAGTTTTCTGTTTACATGAAAATGAATTTAATGAATTGTAGCAAATATAAGTTGCGAGTTAAACACTTTTCTACTTATAAACCGAAAGCTAGGTTAACTGATTATTTTAAATTTAAAGGTAAATATTCTATTGCACCAAATTAAACTTATTTAGTTTAAACTATAAATTTTATAAGCATAAATTTAATTGGCCTTATTTGATCACATGGCATTTAAATTGTTCAGCCATCTTGTACTGTATACAAGCGAATCTTTGACTAAAATTTAACGGCGATTTTTTGCCAGTTAAGTGATTGTTTAATCTGGTTTAAACATTAGTTTAAACTAAATTAAACTGGCATTATACATTTCACAAAATCAGTTGTTTTACTTGTTAGTATGATTTAATACTCTCAACTTTAACTTGAGAAATTGGTAAAAATCAAATTATTTTTATTTTACTTTTATGTTACGTACCCGAAACTTGGCTTACCAACGGCGTAATATGTGGAGCTCTTGGCAAAGTGGACCAAACATCTGTTCGTGGATCACACAATTTATTCGCAACTTCAGACCGAACACCTTGTGCAATGATCATATCTCTAAATTTTATAAGCGCTTTTCCTTCTCTTATTATTTTACTTATAATATCGGCACCCTCTTTTCTACTGGTAGCACTTAACAGATAAAGCAGTTCACCACCTAATTTCATTGTTAACTCTTTCAATTCAGATCTGTCTTGTCCTTTCAAACATTGCAATGCTTCAGATACTTCTAAAGCATTCCCAATTGTATTTCCAACAGGTGTGTCCATTGAACTTAACAAAGCAGATGTTTTGATTCCCATTTTGTACCCTATGTTAACCATAGCATATGCCAAATTTCTTGCTTCTTCTTTCGATTTCATGAATGATGCTCTCCCATATTTGACATCCAAAACTAGAGCTGCTAATCCTTCAGAAGCTTTTTTTGACATAATTGATGCAATGATCAAAGGTGGACAATCAACAGTTCCTGTAATTTCACGAGTTTGATATAGGATTTTATCTGCTGGTAGCAGTTCAGAATATTCACTTGAGACGCAACAACCAACTGATTGCAAAATAGCTCTTATTTCTAATGGTGCTAAATTCACTCGAATTCCTGGTATTGATTGAAGTTTATCCAATGTGCTGCCAGATAATTCCGTACCAGGACTAGAAATCATTGGAACCTTTAAATATATGAATATCATTAACAGTGTGTATCGGTTTAAATGAGGAATCTCGTGCAATTGTTGCATTTAAATCAGAAAACTAATGTGACTACTGTATTTAATCTACTTATGAAAACATTAAATGTGTTATAGCAAATTACTTTTAGTCCACAAACTGCTAAAACAGGTGCTAAAACAAAGCTGACTTTGTCTCCAACACCGCCAGTACTATGTTTGTCAACAACTAGTCGACGCCATTCATCAGGCCAAGATAAAATGCTGCCATTATGAATCAATGCTTTTGTCATAGCAATAGTTTCGTCAGTGTTAAAGCCTCTTAAATAAATAGCCATCAGCATTGCACCTTGACACAATATGGAATTAGAATATTCAATTAATTAAACTTCAAAAATTATTTCAGCAATTAATTAATTATACCAATTTGTGATTGATGAATTGATCCGTCCAATATACTTTTTACAAATAACATAATTTCATCAGGAAAAAGTCGCTCGCCATTTCTTTTCTTCTTAATAACATCAGGAATAGAACGTGCGAAATTTATAAGACTAAATATACAAATTATTTTATCAGTAATACTGTAATAAATTATTTGCAAAAAATTTACCCTTTTGCGGGAGGCAAAACGACTCGACTAACATCAGTGGGAACTGTTATTGGCTGCTTTGGGCTTCGTCTGATAGCTATTTCTCTTCTCTCCACTCCTATTTTGTTGCTCGATGATGCCTTCTTACTTAAATTTCTCAGGGTTGTGTCTAGTGAAATTCTAAAAGAAAAATAAACTATAGTTTGTGTTGTTGATATGATTACGTTATTACTTTCTGCTACTGAGGTTGTGCCTACTCGATTGCGAAGCTAAACCTGGAAATGCAACTGGAGGACTAGGTTTACGTGATGGTTGTGAGGGAAATGAATTTGATCTGTCCAATGAAGTTGCAGAAGAGTAAAAACTGCTTTTTGAACTTGACGCCGACATGATTATTTTCATGCTGTAGCAGACGACATTCGAATAGCTCTTTCAAAGCGTCATTGCTTTATAATTCCCGGCATGCACCGGACGAGGTAACCGGTCGCAACCGGTGAAGCCACAGGCAAGCAACTTATTCTACAGTCGTAAACAAACGTCAATCTGTGATATATGTTTATTGTGGTTGAAACAGATCAAAGGTTTATAAAATTGTAAATTGTAAAACTTAATAATTTACTGAATTGTTGACTACAACTCCCCAGTTTTATATAATAATATTTTAAAAATGGCTGTCGAGTTTGAAAAATTTGAAGTTACTGAACAAGATCTTGAAGAAGAGTTTAGTACGACTCGACGCAGACCAAGATTATCAAAAAATCAACAAATTTACGGTAAGTTTTTTAATTTAAAAGAAATAAATAATAATTGTGATTTTGAGAACTTAAATTAATTATTTTTAAATTTAGGAATTTGGGCTGATCCTGAGAGTGATGATGATCAACCAACACGTCCCAGTTTTTCACGAAAAAGTTACACTACACCCATAAATTTCATCGGTGGAGGTATTCAACAAGCTGGAAAAAATGTAGAGAAAAAGGAGCAAGAAGAGGATGAAAAATCACATGATTCTGTAAGATTTACTTTTATTCTACTTTTTTATTTTTATAATTATCAACATTGTGTCAATTGCAGAGTTCCAGTGAAGAAGAAGTTATTAATGTCAAATATCCTTCACGCTTTGGAAAAGGCAAATATAATAAAAGAGGATTTAACACAACTTTAGGAAAGGAGTAAGAAATGTTTATAAACATATATTATGAAATATTTTAATAATTATTTTTTAATTTTTATTTAAATTTTTATAGTGAATTTGGCGGATGGGAAGAACATACGAAAGGAATTGGTCAAAAATTGCTGCTTCAAATGGGTTATCAACCAGGAAAAGGATTGGGACGAGATTTGCAAGGAAGAACAGATCCAGTTGAAGCTAAACAGAGAAAAGGAAGGGGCGCTATTGGATTATACGGATCGGAACATTCAAAACCGTTGCCATCAAAAGAAGAGAAAGTTTTTATTGAAGAAAAGAAAACGAAACAATGGAAAAAGAAATCAGAAGTAAATTTATATTTCTTTGTTCCAGATTTAAATATGAATTTATTAATTTTTGTTTTTTAGGATTCAAGAAAAAAAGTAAAATACGTTTATAAAACTCCTGAAGAAGTTATTGCAGAAGGCAGTAGTCGACGATTACCTGGAGATACATCACAACTGAGTAAAGTTAAAGTTATCGATTTAACGGGTCCCGAACAGAGGGTCTTATCTGGATATCATGCCATACATCAACAACACAGTAGACCCAGCGAACAAGAAGATGAAAAAACGACTAAACGATTTTGTAATTTTGATTTACCAGAACTTGTTCACAATTTAGATTTATTACTTGAAATGACTGAACAAGATATTATAAGGAATGACAGACAAATCAAACATGAAAAAGACATGATTGTTACTTTATCCCACGAAGAAGAACAGTTATCCACGGAATTGAATCGAGAAATGGATAACATAAAAATGATGGAAAAACTTCTTTCTATCGTTGAAAAATTAGAAGAACGAACTAATCCTGAAAGTGCTAATCCTTTGACACTGGCCGAATGTGCTGATATATTTAAGAAACTACAAGATGAATTTTATGAAGAATATAAAATGTCAGAATTGGCTAATTTAGCTGTTAGTGTTGTGTATCCTATTCTTAAAAATTATTTAAACGATTGGGATCCTTTGACGAATTCAAAATATCCATTCGATGTCATGCAAGAATGGAAAGATATTTTGGAAGTATCACATGTTAAATCATTTGATGGACAGGAAATGGGACCATATCAAAAACTATTTTGGGATGCATGGATGCCATGTTTACGGAATGTTGTTGAGTTAGTTTAACAATTTAAAACTGAAATATATTCAAAGATTAAAATTTATTTATTTATTTTTAGAAAATGGAACTGTAGGAATTGTGTACCACTTATCGAGCTATTGGAACTCTGGTTACCATTGATACCACCTTGGATTCTTGACAATATATTAGATCAATTGGTACTGCCGAAATTACAGCAGGAAGTCGATGATTGGAATCCACTTCAGGATCAAATGTATATTCATGTTTGGCTTCACCCTTGGCTTCCATTAATGGGTTCACGTTTGGAACCTCTTTATGGACCTATTCGACAAAAATTGGCTCGAGCTATGGTTAATTGGCATGCATCTGATGATTCAGCGAGAAAAATACTTCAACCCTGGAAAACTGTGTTTCCTCCTGGAGCAATGGAAGCATTTGTGGCTAAAAATATATTGCCTAAACTTGATCAATGTATGCAAGAGTTTGTCATTAATCCATGTGAACAACATTTAGGTGAATATAATTTGTTTATTTAAGTTAAATAATTATAATTAATTTTATTTTGTATTTATTTAGATCATTGGCATTGGGTCATGGCATGGGAAGAATTCTTGCCATTACCAACTTTAGTATCACTTTTAGATCGAAATTTTTTTCCAAAATGGCTCTATGTTCTCTGTATTTTTTTGGGAAAAAATGGGAATTATGATGAAGTTAGCCAATGGTATTTAGGATGGAAGTCGATGTTCTCAGAGCAGTTACTGGCACATCCAGTGATTAAGGGTATATATTTTAAATTTTAAAAATTATTTTGTTACAATTAAATTATTTTTATTTATAGAACGCTTTACACATGCATTGGACGTCATGAATCATGCTTTACAATTAGGACCATCAAAAGGACCAGGTATTCCACCGAATTATCCAGGATCTAAGGAACTTGTTGCATATGCAGCTTCCTTAGAACGACAAAGGGAGGCAAATATAAACCGAAATTTTGATGTAAGTATTATTATTATTATTATTTATTTATTTTATATATTATATTTTTTTATTGATAAATTAATTTTATTAACTTTATTCATTTTTTTCATCTAGAATATTGCACAAGGCATTCGAACTGGTGGCTCATCGACAAGCAACGTGACATTAACATTTAAAGATCTAATTGAACGTAGAGCGCAGGAGTTAGGTATCGTGTTTATGCCAGTGCCTAATCGGTATCATGAAGCAAAACAAGTTCATCGTTTTGGCCGTTTACTTTTATATATTGATCGTGGAGTAATATTTGTTCAGAGTGGGGACATTTGGACACCAACATCTCTACAAACTCTAATAGAATTCGCACAACGTTAAATTGTAAACAATTTATTTAGTTTTTAATCGTTTGTAAATAGTAAAATAAACTTGTGTGTAGTAGCATGTCAAATATCTTTTAATTAAATAAAATTTAATTTGCATTTATTTACAAAGTATTAATTTTTTATTTTTAGAACTATAGATATTATGTAATTACATACAAAAAGTGAATTTTTATAACAAGGCATTTCCTTCAACTATTCCCGTCTAAGGTTATCCAAACGTGCTTGCAAATCCGCATCTGCATCACTCACTGGACCTGCTGCAACTGGTGCTTTCTTTGCACCAGACTGTGCTAAAGATCCGCTTGCACTAGGCAAGTCAGATATCTGTTCTGACAACTGAAGGCCGAGCTCGTCTAAAACTTGCGACACAATTGCATCACTAAAAAATTAATTAAAAAAATCAATTAATATCAAATCTAATTCAAAAAATTGTAAAAATATAATTACCTTTCTTCTTCATCATCGTCATCACCCATCGCGTCATCAATAGCATCATTCATCATTTCTTCTTTCATGTCCATTATTTCAGATTGTTTTTCGAATTCCATCATTATTTTTTGTATTTGGGGTAACTTTAACTGAAAATAAAAATTCAATTTAAATTTAAAACATTTCTTCAATTTGTTTCTATTTTATTTACCTGTTTGTTCATTGTTTGCATGGCTTTCGTAACACCTTTCATGGCTTGTGCCATCGCGTTTTGCGATCTCAACGTTTGTATTTTAAGTGCAACTGCCTGAATATTAGCTTTCATAAGAATAAATTTCTTTACATATCTTCTCGTCCTAACTAAATCCTTTGCCATAATCTTAACAGCATCCTACAAAACAATGTAAAAGATATAAATTAACTAACACAATGCAAGCACGTTAACAATTTATGTTTACCATTTGTCCCTCTTTTGCCATTTTTTTAATATCTGCTATTATCTTCTTCTCTTGTTGCTCCATTTTAGCCCTTTCTCTGTCCAAGTCTCTCATTGCTTTGGTCAGAGCCCTTTGGTTTTTCCTCAACATTTCTTCGGGGGTCATCTTGTGACCAAAAAGCCATTCTAAAGGCATTTTTCAAAGTCAGTTACCTAAATTAAAACAAGTTGAAATCAGTATATTATTGTTATGACAGCAGTTAACAGTCAATACAATACAGTTTTTTACAAATGTTCGGTTTGAAATCAAAAATAATTTTAAAGAAATTTTTGACAACTTAATAATCAGTATATTTACGTTAAAGGATGTGTTTTTGGCGTATATGAAATCGTCACCACGACCGTGACTATGACTCTTGCAATTTTACGTCAGCGTAGACCGTAAGATGGGAGCTCTAGTGGTGATTTTGAAAATTAAAGTTTTATTTTTGATTAGTCGACTGTAAAAGTTTTCATTGATCAGGAAATATTGAAAAATTATAGTGTTTCCTAAATTACCGAATATTATTAATTTTTTATAGTTACATAACAACATTTAAATTAAAAAAATATATATTAATACAATACAAATTAATCTATATCTTTTATTGATATTTAATCAAACAAATTCTATCCAATCATGACAATTTACGTAAAAATAATAATTTGTATACGTCATTTCTATTTTTGAAATTTTTTATCTAATTTATCAAACAAAAAAATTTAAAAGTAAAAATAAATATTAAAAATGAAACAAATAGTAGAATACATGAAAAATATAACTCATTTATTTGTTTTAGATATTTTTGTTTATCAAAATTTTATAATTTCAAGTAAGTAAAATGCATGTTACTAATGTAAATAAACCATATCGCTTTTTTTCCCTGTAATCCATTAACGAATAGTCCCTGCTACGTCATATATTATCAACACAGTGGCCATTAATAAAAATGGCGGTCAATTGTAAACATAAGGAGGTCAACCGAAACGAGAGCCAAAATTCTACTTCACATTGACCTAATTTCACTCTCATTCGTGTGAAAGACTTGAGAGTTAATTCACTTACTTAAAACCACCACAATATGAAAAAAACTAAATATTTGTAAACTATGAACAGTCTACGTGACGTCATTAATAATCAAAGGGGGCTGTGTGTAAAGATGGCGGCCAGTGGCTGTGTGGAAGACAAGAGAAATTCGACAGAAAGCGATAAATTCGTAGTATCGACAGGTTTTGAAGTATTATCCATCAAGACAAGCACGGGTAAAAGGAAAAATTCAACAAATTACGCTTTTCATGATAAAACAGCGCTGTGTATGCGCGTCGAGATTGAAAAACTAGCCAATTGCCTCAATGGCTTCAAATCACCCAGAGACAATCAAGTGGATCTCATGCAAGCAGATCTCGTGCAAAATGGACGGAAAAGAAGAAGGGCATTACGATTTGACAGTTCGGAGAGTTCTGACAGGTAAACTGAAACATTTCTCATCTTTTTTCCAATCTTCTCAACCTTTACAAGGGTCAGTATTGATGAGACAAAAGGTTGCTGGCTATTATATGTGGGGGGTTAAAAGGGTTGAGATTTGTGAGGTATGTTACTGATGATTTATACATTAGATGATTTATTTTTAAAATAAAAGATTGCCAAATGTTTTCTGTGCGTTTGATTTTGATTGTGTTTGATTTGAACATTACGGAAATGAATTGCAAATGAAAAGTAGAGTTTGGAATTTATGTTTGAAAGCTGCCTATTATGAGAAATCTTTGAATCGAACTCAGATAAGATATCTGGATCTATCATTTACTTTTGTTAAAAGCATATTTTGATAGAGAAATAGAAATTGATTGGTCTTACTGATTGATTTCCACTTTGTCTAGTCATTTAAATTTATTTATGTAAATAAATAAATAAATAAATAAATAAATATTTAAATATTTATTCGAAAAATTGTTAAATATTTGTTAAAAAATAATTTTGTATTTATTTACAATTTTTTTTATATGAAAAATTCTTTTCCCAAAAAAAAAATTTTTCCAGGACAGACTAAAAGAAAAGTCTGGGATGAGACTCCCTTAAACCTATATTTTGAGTGCAAGTGTAGTTAACCCTGATGTGGCCAAACCCAGGAATGCCTGGGCCCTTTAAATTGAGCCCCTCGGGCAATTGGGGCCTTGAAATACGTAGAGGGAGAGTTTGACTTTAGTTGTATATAGTGGGAGGATATCCTGTTTTCATTAGCATACATCTTTTAAGAGATAAAGAAGCAAAAGAAAAGATATTTATATAGGAAAGTGTTTGATATTTAAATTGTTTTCGACTTGGAATAATTTATTTTGATAAAAAGTTGCAAGTTTTAATGTTTTGTTGAGTGATAATCTTTCTCCTTGATGGATGAGCACATTGCACTGAGTTTTTTCTTATCTTATTTATGTAATATATAGTAAATATAAATATTTTATGACAATTAGTTTTATTCTTCTCAGATTACTACATCACTATAAACTTTTGATTTTTTTATTTTTATTTTTATTATTATTTTTTTTTTTTAGGTAGTCCTAATTTAAGATATGTTCCATAAATAGTTGAACAACTTTTTGGTGAAGAAAACATTTTATGTTAGGTTTAACCGGTTTATTTACAAGTTATTTTGAAAATTTGAAAATATTTGAAAAAATTTGAAAAAATTAATATTAATAATTAATAATTGATTATAAATTTGAATTTTGATATTTTTTTAATTTAAAAAAAATTTGTTTAAATGAATTGTTTTATATTTTAAATGTTATAAATTTAAAAATCAAGTGGAATAAAGTGTAGGATTTAAGATTTGGAGAAATTTCTAGGATTTTAATTAATAAGCAATTTATAATCACAAATATTAGAGATTTGTAAGAATTAAAGCAAAAATTTGAAATAAAAACTCGTAAATTTAATCCAACATCAACTTTCTGAAGATTAAAACAAAATCCAAAATCACAATCACAAAAAAGT
The DNA here is from genome assembly GCA_034687075.1 of Geophilus carpophagus. Lineage (NCBI taxonomy): Eukaryota > Metazoa > Arthropoda > Chilopoda > Geophilomorpha > Geophilidae > Geophilus > Geophilus carpophagus. The sequence goes on from JAQFZN010001449.1 coordinate 12,248, forward strand.
ACCAAACTATTTTTTCTCAGACAAAAAGGTTTTGTTTCACATTCATTTCTAAGATTTTCTCTTGAAATGAGAAAAATATTAGTTTTTAAGGAAATGTTGATGAAATATTGATTTTTATTTCTTTTTAATAAAAATAAAAATAAGGGTTCCTTTAAGTTGTTGAGAAAATTAAATTTCCCCGTGTCAATGATCTAAAAGCTTATTTTGTTTTTAGAAAGGTTTTTAGCAAAAGGGGTAAATAAGAAGATAATCTTTTTGTTTCCCTTATTCTTTGGTTCTGGATCTATAGAATTTGAGCTAGAATTCGGATTTTACGTTATTTAATGTCAACCAATCAGGTGGAAAGTTCGGTCCAGAGTGGTCGAGAGTGTAGATATATAGAAAAACAGGGTTAGTTTTAAATCCTGTTGAGGGGTTAACCCGAATCAAGTGTATGGTTTACTTCGAGAAATTCATCCCACGTTTCATGGCTGGTTTCGTTTGGAAAAAATTAAGAAGGTAATTTTTAATATTTTTAAACATAAAACGTTAAAAACACTTTTAAAAGTATGTTAAATTTATCAAAAAATGGTTTTCCACACGTAAACTAAGTCGATTTTGATAAATTCGAACATTCATGTACATGCGGCCATTTTGTTTAAGTTGTCTAGGAAACTGAGAAATTGCCATCTGGTGTGAGATTTTGACAAATGTGTTTGAATGTGGGAGTGAAAAAAAAGCAAATGGGAAAAAATTTTTGTATCTTTGGGTTGATGATAAACTCAGCTCAGCTGTTAGTTTGTATCGAAAAATCGACATAAATGCAGTCGTAGAGAAAACGAAAATGCTGATGCTGATGTTTGATTTCCGGATATAAGAAAACTTATTTGATTTTGGATCTTGGAATTTTCGTTAGGCTTATTCCAATAGGAAGAGATAAAAGTAAGGTATTTGGTGAGTTGGTTAAATTTTATTTCACGAAATTAAGTTAGGATTTATACATGTAGTTTTCAATTTGAGTATAAGAAAGATGAATGTTGTGTGAGATAAACTTTAACCGTTTTTATGTTGTGGATATAGGGAGAAGAGAATCATCGTAAATCGAAATAGTTTGAGTTTGAACAGTTTAATTTTTTCCCCTTTCTTCCACTAGAGTCTTTCACCTCTTGATTCCATGGTTAATCGATATGGTATTCCAATTGATTCCTGTTAATGAAATGAAGATAGCTGACTGCAGCTGCAGTAAGGTTGTTAGTTAGTGAAAATGAATGTATTTTGGCGATTTAATTGCAATGAATAGAGACCAGTTGGAGATAAAATTAATATATTTTCTGTTTTGTGGAGTTGTCAAACGCAGATTTTCTAATTAAGAAAAGTTAAAAGAAATAGAAATTTCAGTTTTTTTTAATAAAATTCGAAATCGGATTAACAATTGTTTTAGTAATGAAGAAAAATGAAATTTTATGAACAAAATATTTGAAATTTATGAACAAAAATTTGAATTTTGGTCTAAGAAAATTCAAAAGTTTATTAACTTGTGAATTAAAAGCAAACTCTTTTAGTAACATAATTTAATATTTATGTTGAAAGAATTTCTAAATTCCTATTGTACTCAAATTCTCAATCTTCATCTTTAAACTATTTGTTTGCAAAAATTTTCTAACCGTCCACAGCCAGACAATGGAAAGGAATGTCATTTATTTGGGTGCTATTGGCTGTTCACTTTCATAAACGGCTTTTCTTTTTTATATTTACAAATGGAACCCAATCTTCCCGTCAGACAAATACTATTGATCTCATCTACGTGTATGTTTTCAGTTGTTAACCTCGACGACGTTGAACAACTCTTGAATCGACGTAGATGGCAGAAACTAAGTGATGATGATAGATCTCATTTGTCTTCATGTTACAGTATGGAAATTAGGCTTTAGACTGTAAAAATGTGTGTAAAGGTCATCCGATTTGTGTTTACAGTGTGAATTTTTCATCCTTTTAAAATATTTTTTTCGTTTCTGGAACAGTAAAGAAAGAAAAAAAATGACATTTTTTAAATAGAAAAATGGAATTTTGTAAATTTTATTTTTCTGTTACGTTTGAAAAATGATTTTGTTTACATTATTAAATTTGTATACAAGTATCGAAGTTATATAATTAATAATTTTTTTGTTTTAGAAATAAGTCTACGAATGTTAAGGAACGACTCAACATTTACGTCAGACACTGCACACATTTGTAATGGTTACGAATTTTTTTTAAATGGCGGCGAAATGAATGTTTTTTACGAATCATTTTAACGAAAGATTTGTAAAGTTCAAACATTCGTAACTTCTTAAATAATGTGTTACATATCTATTTAGTGTCTATTTCAGACTTGTTTTTAGAGTTAATATACATCTATTGAATCATTTTCGAATATATAGTAGTATAGTACTCTTAAAAACAAGCCCTTCTGAGCCACTAAATAAAAAACAACCATTTTGGACTAAAACAACCTCAGATCAACATCAGATTTGAAACTGAAATGTCGTATAATACACAGAAATGTGTTTTTTTAAGCAATCTTAAAACTGAAAGCAGCTGAGAGAAAATATATTTCCGGTTGGAAAAAACTGTTCTTAACATAGAAAAATGTAATGACGAACAAATCACAAGTTAAACCGAAAATAAGTCTAATTTCAGTCCAGAAATCAACAAATTGAAGATAAATAAATTTCCGTAAAGTTTATAGACATTACTTTTCGAGATAGTGTAATAAGATATCTACCTCCATGTTAATAAGTCAAACCCTTTTATTACCTAAACAACTTCATCATTGATATGTGTTGATGAGCATTTTACCACCTCATATTTCACTCAGTTTCCTCTTAAACTTTAAACCGGAAATAATGGAATACAAAGCCTTTCCGGTTAAACCTTTATTTTAAAAAACTTTTTTCTTTTTTTTTTAAATTCAAAAAAGAAAAAAAGAGGAGGAAAAATAATATATTGATGACTCGAACTCACTAATACCCACTCGTCTCCTTCCCACGCCTCATCATCCTTCTAACAACCCTCCCCTTTTCTTGGGTGTATATACCCTCCACTTGGACTGTGCCCTATTGCTTCAATTCCCCTGCCTCCTCAACCCCACCCCACATTTTATAAGGCTGAGAGTTGTGCTCTTCTCTTATTGGTCCTTTGCTGATCTCCTCCACCACCCCCTACAAACACCCTACGGCCATGACAGCAGCAGCTGTGGTCTGCTGAGTTAGTCTAGGTGGAGTACAAAGTCTCATCAGTTGTGTGATTTTTCTTTCTTGTCTGCACGAATTTAGCGGACATTATTATTTTTAACTCGTATTTAATGGAAGGCAAGTAAATAGTCCACACAAGATGGCTACTGTGACATTGTTTCATGATTTTTACTGGGATTACAAGTCATATTGCAATGAAGAAAGTGGCATTTATAAGTAAGTTTTATGTAATTATTTGTTTTTTATTTTGGATTTATTTCGAATTTTTTAAAATATTTTTCGGGTTTTAAGTGTTGGTGTTGGTGAGTTTATCTAAGGGGGTTTTAAGTGTGGTTTAGTGGTAGTCATGGTTTGTTCTTAGTCTTTTTTATGTTTGGGTGAGTGGTTTTGTGT
>JAQFZN010001450.1:0-15842 GCA_034687075.1 Geophilus carpophagus
GATAGTAGTTGATCTGATATTTAAATGAATATAAAAATAAATAAATGAATAAATTAATTTTACATATTATTTTTCTAATGTGAAATTTGTATTTATTTATTTCTAGGAATAACGATGAAGAAAAAGCAAACCACATTCTACTCATGACTGTTTTAAATCCAGCTTATCCTATTACAGTGGTGAGTGGCATTCATCCATGAGCATCTATTCTGAATATAAAATTGTGCTGATGATATGTAGTGTGTGCTGTTATTTATAAACACTGTCTGCTACTGTTTTTCCTTAGCCTTGTATCTGAAAAATATTTTTTCAACTTTGCTAATGCACAGATAGCAATGTTTATTTGTGGTACATGTTGTTTTGTGGCATGTATAAAAATATGTATAACGCAACATAATGATGTAGATGCCCATTTGTGAAGAAAGATAAGCTCACGTCATTATCTGTTTGTTTATTTTCGCGCACAAGTCTTATCTTGACGGCACAAGTTATATCCCGACTGTGAGCTTAAAATGGTAAACTGCTGGTTTAAGCACAGTGATAATTAAAAGATACTAGAAAGATGTTGTTATCACTAAGTCTTGAACAAACATGGAAAGGTGAATGTTATTGACCTGCAGAAGTAAGAGGAAGTCGAAAGTTAAAGGAGAAAAAAAGGAATGAACAGTTTGATAGATTAAGTTTGGGAATTTAAGACCTAGAATATGTTTGCTGTCAGTGTATGCGAGAAGGAGATTTATGAAGAGACAGCAAGCTGTGAAATTTTGTGCCGCATTATTCATGTATTTTCTTTATCACATTATAACACACTATATATAACATGTCATTTTGAGAGAAATTTTATAAAGATGTATACAGTGTATTTATTTTTATGAAGGAAATGTATGGTGAATTGCGCAGTTTGCGTTATACTGACTTTTGTTGTTTGCATTTTCTATTTATACAACATACTTAGCAGCATTGTAAATGTGGCATTTTATTTTCTTTTTAGGATGTAATTCATACAATATGCAGTCCAAGTGGTCAAGTTCTAAGGATAGTTATCTTCAAGAAGAACGGCGTTCAAGCGATGGTCGAATATCCTTTTTAAGAAAAGAATAATAATAAAAAAAATTAAATTGGTTTTTAGCGTGAAAGATAGCAATGAAATGTGTGAGCAACGAGAACGAACGAAAGAAAGAAAAAAATTGAGAAGAAATTTATTCTTGCAAATTATTAACATTTTTTATTTGAAGATTTATAGTTTTGGAGTATGCAGATAGATGTGCTGTTAGCGTGGGTGGTCTGCAGTATGCACCCTATCATGATGGGGGAAGTGGTAGAGGTTTCTTGAGCCTTCATTGTGCAGCATTGAAATCAATAGTTTTGTGTAGAGATGAAGGGAAAAGCATCTCGCTGACAGATGACTGGCTTCAAGCTAACGATAATACCAAGCCTTGTTTTTATGGCTTCACGGTCCAGACCTTATAGACAGGGCTCTAGTTTTTGATTTATATCCTATAAACTTATGATTCGAAATTTTTTTCTTTTTTTTATATTTCTCGAGAAGTTGGCGCCAACTGCTTGCTAGGCTCAAGCTGAAATTTACACGGCTATGTTTGGTAGTGTAATACTGAAAGGCAAGATAAGTTGGTAGTAGGGGTAGAGAGGGTAAACAAGTTGATAGAAGACTGGTAACCCAGTTTGAAATGCTTAGCACATATGTGCCCAGCGTGTTTCTTAAGCTTTAAACTTGTTTGTGATGTGCCTTTTAAGTGTGATGAGAGTGAAAAAAAATCGGTTGGGTATAGGTAACTCCTGTAACTGCACCTGAGCACCCACTGTTCAATGCGAAGACGTAAAGGAATGATTAGAGAATTTTTTTCCTCTTTCTCGCTCTTTCTCGTGGCTCTAAAGCTTTAAGTTGAAATGTAATTTTCAATCAAATTGCATGATTTCAGATCTGACTTATAACAGCATTGAATTTTATCTTTAAAAAAATTCAATTGATTTTTTATTTAAAAAGTAAAAATTATATGAAAAGTTGAAAAGATTATTTTTCTTTTTTTATTTTTGAAAAGATAAAAACAAGCTTAGGAATTGTACATAACTTGCATTGCTTCACTGTAATTGGTATGGATTGGGTTTGCTGCAGTCAGAAATTGTGAGCATTTTTTTCTTTTCCGTTTTTCTTTTTTTGGATATTTTCTCACAACTCTTCTTTTTTTTTCTACCCTACTTCCTCGCGAGTTTGTTGTGCCTTTCCAGCATCTTTTGTGCCTCCTTAAAGCCTTGGTATTCGTGGTGCAGATACAGGGGTAGTTGTTCAATTTCTTTTGAGCTTAAAAAAAAAAGGAATAGAGAGAGAGAAGAAAAAAGTACTCGCACCCACGTTCAACTTGGAAAGATAAAGTCTGTAAAGAAATCCTAGTGAGCAATGGAATTTTGGCAAAAAGCGATACGGATGTGTGCCTGTGTATAAATATAGGCAGTGTGATTGGCTTTTTATCCAATCGAGTGACGAAATTCATGGTTATAATAAAGGATAGGATAGTTACGACTTAATACGAATTTTTATTACCTTCATTTTCTGACTGATGTCACATTGAAATTGAGCAATTTGAATTCAAACGCATTTTAACGTCCATTTCTTTTCTTTTTACTAAATGTTGAACATACGCACAATTAACGAGGACCTTTATTTTTTTACTGCTTTGAAATGTCTAGAGGGTAGGCAATTGGTGTAAGAATAAGTATTGATTAGGAATTTCTAAGTAGAATGAAGCTTTTTGTTCGCAGGCCACCTAGGGAGTGATGTAATGGTTGATTAATGGTGTTATCAATTGCATACGGCTTTTGGAATTTATGATTATAACACCTAACGATGTTAAATTTAAATTTTAAAGTTTATTTTTTTCTTTACTTTTTTATACGGGTGAGTAAGAAAAATGGTGATGATGGGTATATTTTTGATGGCATGTATTTAAATAAAAGGCAATTCGCCATGTTATGATGTGTAGATTTGTTTAGCTTATGTCTCAGCACTTCTTTTAACTTTGCCAACTTAAGTCACTGCTGCTTGAGTTTAAATAATTCTCGAGATTTATGGCCATCATTTTACTCACCAATAAAACTTGAAACTCAGTTGTGCTAAGTTGTCAGCAGTCTAATTATGACATGTAAAGTCGATTTAAAAGCAACTCAAAGAAGTAGCAGCGCCGTAAAAATGAAGAAAAATTTAAATATATTTTATTAGCTTTTAAACATTATTATTGTGAAATAAAAATAGAAAAAAAGGACAAGGAATCTTTTAAAATAACGTGTTAACACTTTATCCAATTATCACGTTTACTTGTCTACAATAATTGGCAAGTGAAGCAGCAAATGATGTAGTTTGAATTCTTTGTTGTATCCTCGTAAGATGACCAAGGACAGAGGAATTTTCTCATAATAATTGCAAGTCGACTCGATGAGTTGCTCTTTGCAGCGATGCAACCCTCGAGGGAGTAGGTTTGGCTTTGAAACGGTGGAAAATTTGAATACCTCGAGCCAATATTCATGTAATTTGAAACGGGGATTTGCGGTGAGGAAGTTTTCTTTGGGGCTTATTGAGCGATTTTTTTTCTCCTTTCTCCACTTCAGACTCCAGAGAGTGAGAAGACTGGAATCGTCTCCCTTATTTTTTTTATTTATTTTTTTTTTTTTTTACAATGTATGTTTTTAAAATGAGGCTATAGGTGTCATGCGTTTTTATTTGTGTAATTTTTTTTCCTTAATTGAATTTACGTTTGATGGTGTAGAATCAGCTAAAAGAGCAAAGCAAAGTCTTCACGGAGCCGACATTTACTCTGGTTGCTGTACTTTGAAGATAGAATATGCTAAGGTGAGTTTGCAAACTAATTAACTAACTAAACGGTGGCATATGGATTAAATTTTGATGTGCCTAGCATTCTCATTACTAATTTATTTTGCCCTGTTTGTAATTACATTTTGCTTTTATCTTTTATTCTCATTGAACTTCACTTCAACTGAAGTTTTATATTTTTATATTTATTTGTACCGAAAAAAATATTTTGGCATGTATCAGGCAACTGTTAAAGTTGATTACATGAAAGGCGGTTGAAATGTCGTAATTTAGTGGTGTTTGAAAATTCTGAAGATGTTTGAAAGTAGATTTGAATGTTTGCCGAGTTTAGAGGTGATGTTCGGCTTGAAAAGCGTTGCATTTTGAAATGCATACACACAAGTTTGAAGCCATATTTCAAACACATTAAAATAATTGAGAGGTTCCGTTTGGCATAATGTGGTAATAACTTCGTGAAGCCAAATGGAATAATGATAATCCACTATATATCCCTATAATTGCTGCCTGGCAACCCTTTGGTCCTGGGATTAAGAGCAGGAATTATATTTGTCACTACATACAAATAAATTAGATGATTTTTTTACTTTTATTCTCGCTCTTATTTATTATTGTTATTATAGTTTTTAATTTGTAATCTTGATGTATTGATTTTGACATTTATTTTAAATTACTATTTAATGTAGTAAAGAAAAAAATTAAATGATAAATCTATACAAGCAATTTTTATAATTTATTTTTCTAAGTTTTTGAGGAAAAAAAGTTTTGCTGCACAACATAAAAATTTAGTAGTTTTCAAGTTGACAGCAGTGAAAGCATGACATGCACAATTGATTCGAGCATTATACTGAAAATTTTACTGTCACCTGCAACATTTTGAAACTAAAAAAAAAGTTAGAGGTGCGTTTTGCATCTGCATCGTCAAGTAAGCCGCTATTATGTTCGGCTCAAGTGGTTTACGGTTTAAAACTGAGAAAAATCTCTTTAATGGCTTTAATTATGTAGTTTAAAATGATAATGAATCCTGCATGGCGAAAGGGTTGTGATTTTTTTCGCCTCTGTTTTCTCTTTTGCCCTTTCTTTCTCTACTCGGCATTGAGAATGAAAATTTGCTTTGCAAATATAAGGTTTAATTTATTTTCTCTTTCTCTCTTTAAAGAGTCAAATTGATATTTTCGAAAATTTGATAAATCATATTTTTGCAATGTAGTAATTTTATTTTTGACTTGAAGCAGGAAAAACATATAATAAAAGAAATGCATATTGAACGTGTATGGACATTTGATACGATTTCAATCTCCGGTTTTATGATTGGATTTATTTTTTTTTTTATTTTTCTAAAAATAAAGGAATAAATAAAAAAACAAGCAATGCAGAATTGATTTTGCAATCATGGGAAAAATGCACGCACCTTGCAGAATAATAAATTTGTTTTGATGTGCAGGTAAACTTTTCACAAATGCCAATCTCTCACGTCACATCATGAAATATAAGATTTTAATTTTAGTAACGTGTTTACATTTTGCCCTCTTTACCCAATCATTACAGCCCATATTTGTTAGTGGCATTTTATTTATCAAATGCATTCTGTTTTTAGCAAACAAGGTTGAGATAACTGTAGAGAAGAGAGTAAAGAGAAAGTAAAACATCAGCGTGAATTTTCATTGTGTGCCCTGTGAAATTTCATTTTTATTAGGGGGTTTTGGCCCTAGACTTGGTTTCCTCTTTGAGCAAATTGCCAAGACTTTTCTCTCTCTATCTTATTTTTTTCTTCGTCTTACAAGATGGATTTGAGTTGTTAGGGCCTATCTTGTGCTTTTACCTCGAAAAGCTTGGTTGCAGGTGCGTGTTTGTAGTAGCTCCTTCCGTTGCTTTTTGATGCGTAAAATGGAATGGGCCGTTCTGAAAAAGTTGAGACTAGTTGGGCGCCTAGAGCCAAAAGCCACTTGCTTCTGATCCCTATATAGGAAGAAAATTGTTGACAATTTTGGCATGGATGCTATAGTCTCTTTTCCTCTCTTTCATTCCTCCTCCTTCTATTTTTTATTTTTATTTTCAAGTTGCTTTTTTTGCGGTTGACACTGGTGGTTTTTTTATGAGCTTTATTAGAAACTTAAATGTCGTACAGTTGTGACATTTTTGTTTGAGGTGTTTTTTTATTGATGCCGAATTGGAAAAAGAAAGCGGTTAAAAGCCACTTGACAAAGGGCTGAAAGGGTTGAGAGAAAAAGGATAAAAGCATAAGAAATGTAAACAAATAAATAGTCTTTGAGAATTTAATCAAATTTGTTTATTTGAAAGGCAATTTTCTTGTGTATTAAAGCGTGAAACGCAATAAATACATGTAATTGATGTTTCCGACCTTATTTTTTTTTCTTTTTTCATCAGCCATCAAGGCTTAATGTTTACAAGAACGACACGGAAAGTTGGGATTACACCAACCCTAATCTGAGTAAGTAATCTTTATATTTTATTATCTTCTTTTTATTTTTATTTTTATTTTATAATATTAATGATAATAATGATTATATATGAGAAAGATATTTTTCTGGTCAGTTATTGATGAGTTAAAATTATTTCCGGGACGCTAGTTTACAGATTAATGCGCAATTTATAGATTAATGCGCAATTTAAGCTTAATTAGCTTTAGCAAATTTTGATTGCCTTTGATTTGGTAATCTTACAGTGACTAAGCAAATTAAATAAATTCTTTTCTTTTTTTAAAATGTAAATTTAAATTATTTGAATCTGGAATTTGCATTTAATTGGAAATATTTGGTGGCTTCTGTTCACTTGTTGTAAATTAAATAATAGGTGACAGTAAGTGCAAGTGCAGATGAGTAAATTACATTAGTATAATGAAATCATCGATAATTAGAGCAGATGAGTTTAACAGAAAATGGAAAATTATTAAACAAATATTTATAATTGGCAGTTTCAGTAAATGATAAGTTTCCATTGGGATTTTACTAGAAAGTTAACTAGACTTTATCTCATAATGTGCATGATAGCTGGAAAAATATTAACAACATGCACATTGATTGATTGATTGATTGATTTGCATGGAAATTGGATTTAATATGTTTGTGCTCTGTTATTTGAACATTTGAATTAATTCTATAAGTAGGAAATATTTAATTCTTTTTCCTTTTTACTTTTATTTATACATACCGCTAGTTTAATTATAGTTAGGATTGTATTGGATATTTTGAGCATCAGCTGAACAAACTGCGTGTCAAAATACTGATATGTGCGCATCCGCACGCAATAAACACAGCTCTTAGAATTGAATTTCTTCGAGGGAAAAACTAACGTTATGGAATTGGTGTGAAAATGTGCAGCAAAAATAACTAAATTACCTTGACTATGCGAGCAATTGAAGATTTCTTTTTCTTTCGCATCTCTTCCCTCTCTTTTTTCTACGTTTTGTAGAAAGAGGCTTTAATGTAATAACGCGCTGGCAGCTTAGAGTTATTGAGTAATTTAAAATTTTTGAGCAAGGGATTTTGCGGTTTATGTCGCGTTAAAAAAAAACAAATGTTGAAAAATGTAGGCTAGCTTAAATTTAATCCGAGTTAAAAATTTCTAATTGTATAAATAGTAGATGTTAACAAAGCTGATCAATTTTTATTATTGAATTATTTAGTAAGTTGCCCCTTTTCATTTAAAATTTTTTTTTAAATGTGATTACATTTTGGATTAGAGTTGAGATATTTAATTACGGGACTGGGGATTAGATGTTGAAACAGAGCACAAGCATAGTTATTACTTTAGAGATAGAATTTTTTTATTTGAAAATTTTCTTAAAACCAGTGGATACTGTCATAATGTTTTTCATATGTTTATGGAGAAAGCTTATTTTATCGAGGATATTTAATAAATTCTATTTATTCGTTTATTTATTTTACAGCTAATTTTTTTATATATTGGAAAAAGAATTGGGTTTTTATTTAATTTTTATTTTGATGTGTAATTTTGCTGTAAGCTTTCTCTTGTTATATTTGTGTTTTGATTTTTTTCTATTTAATAGGACTATAAATTTTGGTTGGCATTTGATATTTATTTGTGATGAAAATTTTTCTAAATATGAGTGTCTGTTTTTTAATTTTTTTTTGCGCTTATATTTTAAGGGCAAAAAAAATTAATTGTATTTAATTATATTGATGAATGCGTGGAGTTGCTGTCTCTGTTAGGTTATTGACGATAAAACATAAATGCCACAAAAGACACTTTAATCCATTTACACATTAGAGATGAACAAATGAAAATGTAAAAAAAAAAATATTTTTTTTTATTTTTTCTTTATATAAAAAAAGGTTTATATATATTTTTATAGCTACCCCTCGGTTCCTCTTCCATGAGTGGCATGACTTATCCACTGGCCCTATTCAGAGTTGGCTAAAAATGCAAATCATACACCACTATTTATAATAATAATAAATATATATATTTTTATATAAATATATATAGATGTATATATATCTAAAATATATATATATATATAAACACTAAGTTTACAGTCGAATATAGGTGGAAAGCTAGTTGGAGAAATGGAAGCTAACCACCCCAGAGCAACAGCATCCATCATCCATGAATTGCATCACAACATTTCACCAATCTACTACCCAACATTTGGATATCTTCCAAGGGACATCACCATACCAACGAAAGATTATATTATAATAATGTGCCGTTTATTATTTTATATATATAGATATATATATATATATGCCATACCCCTTAATGTTATTGGGACACTAAATATATATGTCAGTTGAGGCGTTATTTAGAAAAATATATATTAATAATATATACATTGCAGATAGTAATAGAATACATTGCATATTTCTCTCTCTCTTTTCTCTCTTTTTATAACCCTTTGAGATTTTTTTCTAATTCTTTTCGTTTGGGATTTTTATTTTATTTTTTTTATTTTTAGTTTTCTTATTTTTTTAAAGGAAAAAAATTATTTTTCTATTTTTTTTTAATTTTTATTTAAAAAAAAGAAAAAATGTTAGGTTCTTGTCAAATCATAGTTTTTAAGAGATTTTTTTCAGAAGAAATCTTTTTCTTTTTTCTTGTGGATGTGGTTATAAGGAGGCTTATATATATATATGTATATAAAAATATATGCATATATATATTTATAGCTTTATTTATAAAAATATAACAACAAGCACAGATTTTTGAACACAACATGACGGGAGTTTTATAAAAATAAAAAAAGAAAAAAAAATTAAAAGAAACACAGTTGAATCTAAAACGAAAAAGAAAATTAATTGAAATTTTTACTTCAGATCCATGGAATAGTTTTCTTTTTTTTCTTTTTTCTTTTTTTCTTTTTTAAATATAAATAACATTGTGATGACTACAAGAAACAAGGTGTTAAGTGCTGTGTTGATAAACTGGTTCAATATAAAAAATTAGTATAAAAACATTTCATATTTGCCAAATACATCTGTGAAGTTCAAGAAGATAACCAAATAAAAACATGTGAATTTTTTTCAACTTATAAACTAAAATATATACAAGAAGATAAAAAAATTATATATATATATTATATATGTGTGAAAGGATAACATCACAAACATTCAGATGACACCAGCCATTTGTCCCCACTTCGCCATGAAGAATTGAAAAAAAAACTGGGTTTATATCTATTATTTTTATTAAAATAGGCTTTTACATGTACATTTTATAGTATGTGTATTGGTGTAAAACATAAAAAAAAATCTATATAAAAAACTATACACTTTCAATCAACTTTTCAATCCCTCGATGTGTGTGGGGTGCAGGATTAAAGTGAAGAAGCTAATATCCTGTGTGACGGACACTGAGGGGGATTGGCATCGTTACAAACGACACCATCTTTCTCCAACCACATACACTACTACACAACCCTTATGTGGGTGCCCTGCTTGTGGCACTCGTAAAAAGCCTGCCAGAGACAGTCAAAGTGCGCTTTAAAAAAATGAACCTCTCTTCCCCGACTGATGCCAGCCACGCAATCAATCTAACTTGTGTGAACACTGTTGTGTCTAGGCGGCGGACGATGGAGGAACAATGTGACTGTCAACCACCTTGCTGATGATGGCCTGTCGTGGACCAAGAAGATTTTACCTTGGATTATGATCTTCTCGACGCCGTTTGGGTGAGCGGTGGACATCCACCAGTGATCTATTGTTTAAAGGAAAAAAGTTATGATAAAATGTATAAATAATGATTTTTTTTTTATAATAATAATAATAATATTAATAATAATAAATTTAATTAATTATTAAATTAATTGATTAATTAATTAATAATTGATTGATAATAATTTTAAAGGTAAAAAAAAGTGTAAGTTGAGGGAGTTTTTGCTTTAAGTGTATTTATATTTATAATATTTTGGTTATTTTGGGTTTTTTGATTTGACAGGGAATTGTTTTATTTGATGGATTGAAAAGAGTGGACAAATTGCTACTTTTATCTGACGTGGAATTAATGAGTGGCAAGAGGTGATGCAATGGCTTTAGTCACAGTAATTCGTTTATGTTTGTCGTATGAGTAATGAATATTGTAGAAGGTTTGCTTGGCAATGATAAAGTGTGGGAAGAAAAGAAGGGTTATTGTATTTGGCAGTGGATCAAAATGATGCTAATGATTGTTGAAGAAGCTAACTCTGAATAGAGGGCTCCTTTTGTGCCTCGTGGAATGAGATGCCGCGACACCATTTCCTTGAAATTGTTTTCCTTAGATGACTTGCTTTTTATATTTAATTTTTTTTTTTTTAATTTTTATTTTTAGGTAATTAGTTGAGTGGAATTGAAACAGTTGTTTAGCTCGACGTTAAAGGGATTTGATGATTTGAATCGATTTTTTGATGTAAAATTGATATTGGGTTCTGTTTCGAAATCCACTTAATTGATGGGAATTTGTTTTATATTATTTATCGAAAGAGAAACCATTCTGTTCTTGTTAGCAGTGGAAATTAAATAGATAATTTCCAGTGATCTAACATGAACACATCGATTTTGATCTATATTTGTGTAACTGGTTTAACCATTGTAAAATGGAGTTTATGATAAAGCCACGGAAATTTTATAGTTTGTATTTTTTCTTCTCTTCCTCCCCCCGTTTCCCCCCAAAGGAAGACATCAAAGTAAAGCCTGATTAAAATTTTAAAGTGCTGTCTTAGTTTAGAAAAAGGAGGTAAAAAATTGAAGTAGCAAGCTAAATTCAAGAGCTTAACGTGAAGAAAAGCCATGGGGGTGATGAGGTTGGTTTTATCTTATATAAATTTAAAATAGTTTTCAAATTTGTTAGGATTAGTTATTTTTCTTTTTATATGGGGATTTTGATTTTTTTTAATTGAAAGATAAAAAAAATTGAATTTGTAGACTATAAATATGGCATGGTATATCTCATTTCCACCTGTAGATTTTTTTTTTAGTTTATAGTCTTTGGGGAACATCATTTGAAGGAAACTTGGTTTAAAGTTACTATATTGAATTATATTGGGAAGAGAAAAAAATGACATGAAAATTGAAAAAAAAAGGAAGTAAAAATCGATGAAATAGTTACTACTTTATATTCAAAATTTAATTTTTAATAAGAAATTATAAATTTGTAATTTGAAAATCTGTAAAGATTTTTATATTATTAAAATTTATAAAAAATGTAAAAAATCTGAAAGTAACATCTCATTTATGAAATTTGTGAGGTCGGCATCTTATTCACTTTGTAAATTCAAATTTATGCCAGGAGAAAATTCAGATTTAGTAGAAAGTCTATTCCTTATGCCAAGAAATGGTTATTACTGTTGTGTAAAGGTATAAAATTTTTTCTCTTCTAACACCAGCAACTGGCTCATTGCACATGATTCATGTTAAATGAAATGAGTTGGGTAGTCACAAATGAAATATGCGTGTGAGCATGCATTAGACTGAATATATATGGCTGTTCCCCATTGCTCTTTTGCTTGGTTTTCTCCTCCGATAAAAGATTTGATAGTGAATTATGAGGAAACAAGGCCTGTGTGGCAAATGCTCGACTTGAAATTTGATTCCAGATTTGTTCTTGTCGTTCCTTTTAAGCTCGACTATCGATTTAAAATGGAATTTGAATTTGACTTTTGCTTTTCACTAACTCTTGGTTTCTTTAAGAGCCTGTTTACAAATTATGCATATAAAAGCGAAAATTGGCCGATCGAAATGTAATACCTGGTCGAAAACAGGAAGTGGTGACCTCCAAGTAGGATTTTGTCTACTGTGTACAATGGTGTGAGAGAGACAACTCTCTAGAGATATCACCGTGGCAGCGATGTTGATGTTGTTGCTAAGATACCTTAAGAAAAAAAAAAATGGCTTCTAGCAGGAAACGAATTTTTTTTGTCTCTAAGATCTTGTCGTTTTATTTACTAGTTTTCCATTAGCATCTGGTGTCTTGGATAGTGATGAGACAAGAGTTTTAGATTTCCTTTTCTTTCTTTTCGCTTTCTTTTCTCTCTCTTTTTACAGGTCACCTAACATTAGATAAAAACAATTTGTTTGAGTTAAGGAGACACCATGCTTGTAAATACTAATGGCAAACATCGAATTAATTAATTAATTTTTATTATTATTTTTATTTTGGTTTTAATTTAAATTTTTAATGATATATAAAATAGAAAATGAGAAATATGAAGAAATTTTAATGTTTATTTTATTTTTTGTTTATGCGTGATTTGTATTCTTTATTGTAATTTGTTTGAACTCTTTTTTTTTCTTTTTTTTTAAAACTTTTTTTTAAAAACAAGTAAAGAAGAAACTTATCCATTATTGAACAGCTGAAGACTGTAATTTTTTTGAGTGTGTTTGTATATCTGCCTGGCACTCTGAATTCTCATTGGTAATTCTGTACAAAGACCCTTGAAAATAGCGCCCTGGAGCTGCATGACAGTGAAAGGAAAAGAGAGGAGGAAATAGAAGAAATAGAGAGAAAATTCGTGTATAAGTCAAATATAGCCGGAAGGTTGTTTAATAAATATCCGAAGCAATTCAATGCTCTGCTTAAGTCTATTTGAAAGAAACAACGAAAGCAATCTATTTGTTTATTGTCTTTGTCTGCGAGTTAAAACATACGCAATCTTATGTTGTTTTTAGACCTAATACTAAGATCAAACAAGTTTTTTAGATTTTAGATTGAAAAAGTCAGATCCTATTAGATATGAAAATTCAATTCTCAAAGAAATTTTTTTTCTCTTAATAAACAGATTTCTAACTATAAAAAAAAAACCGCTACAGCAGAAGCATATCAAATGTTAGTTCTCTGAATTTTTTTAAAATTTTTAAGTTTATTTATAATAAGAATTGTAAGGATGTGTAGTTGATGGCTGATAGGCTAAGACAGGCGGAGCAATGCCGGTTTTGGTTTATTTATACAGTTTTACTGGTGGTAAGTTGATTGAAGGAGGGTTAGGGAGGTGTGGGAATGTTAAGTTTGTTATCTTAGCAAGTAATTGAAGCGTCACGAGCTAATGTGCAGCCACCTGTTGCATGTGAGGATAAGATCTTTGGGCAAGGTTTAGTGAATGTGACAGTTAAGAGGAATCGCTTTTTTCGCTTCTTGCTCCACAAGCAAGTTGATAGCAATGGTAGTAATCGTCAGAGCAAGGAAGATCGATGCACCAGATCCCGAGGTTATGTGCACCATCATCACCTTAGCGCGTGTAGATCGGTTTCGATGTTGACATGGTGCACATTCTCATTCTGCTGTTGTAGTCGACAACCAGCAGGATTTCTATAAGGGAAAAAAAAATCTTTGATAGGGTATATAGAAAGGATGATTTTGTTGGCAATATATCCAAGATGAACACATGTTTTTATTTTTTTCCCAACTAAATTTTTTTTTTTAAGTTTCTATGTTTAAATAATGAAATCTGCTTGAAATGTCACTTGATGAGAAAGGTCGATATTTGAGATTGTTTACGTTGAACAAAGCTCACAGAAAGCGCATGCGCCACAACAGATCACTTTGCTGTATGTTTTTAAGTGAAAGTTAAATATTAAGCCTAGCGGAAAGGTTTTTTTATGATGAATGTTGATAAGGATTTTTGTTGAGGTTTTATTTTTATTTGGTTAGTAATATAAGATTAATAAAATATATATAAATTTTAGTGAGGAATTGAAAATTTAATGAAACTAAAAGGTCAGATTATAATAATATTTGTTTTACAATGTTTAATGCTAATTAATGCATAAGATGATAATATTTTAAGAACAAAGCTTTGAAGATATTTGAGTTTCACTTTTAATTGGGAAGCTTTGGTTGACGTTTCTTGTTTAAATTGTACTATGATCTTAGTAATTTTTATTTTCATAGCCTTGTAATTTGAGGTTTTATTGAATTAATACACAAGAATTATGTAAACAAGTTTTAAAAAAAAAGATAAATCGATGAATTGCAGTTGTGTGATAGCTTCCTTGTAAGCAGGGAAGTACAAATACACTAGATGGACTGGAAATTATCGATTTGGCTTAAATTTTTTTAAATAGTTAGTTGCACAAGGCTAGTACGTGTGTGCGGATAGGTGGTAAAATCGTGGGGAGTGCAATGCTCTGAATATAAAAAGCTATTTGAGTTGAATTCCGTGCCTTTGCAGGGGCTTCGGACAGTTTATCACTGCACTATATTCCTTCAAAGAAAGTGCACATTCAAATTCGAATAACTTTATATGTTTGTAGTTACATTTGGCAACTAAGATCTTATCATGACTCGAGTTGAAGATGAAATAAAGTTTTCCATTTTTATTCATCTAAATCTTTGACAACTCATTAATTTGTTATTTTCGATGTGTACTGCTTCAAATGCAAGGTCATCAACTAATGACAATAGAGAAGCATGTTTTTATTGTTGGTTACGCCCTCTTTTGAGTAATGATTATTTGATTTGATGTCTTAGTAGCAGCGCAGTTGCATAATAAATTGCATTATAAATTGCAACATAAAATCGAAATGTTTACAGCATTGAGTAAATAGGAATGTGCATGCGTTTTGAGTGAATAGAATTGAGAAAATTAAAAACAAGTTGTCTAAATGATTAAAAGTTATTCGATCGCTTGCTTGTCCATAGCAATTGAGAACTCGATCGACATGTGGCTGGAAAAGTTGTTTGTTCGTGCACGTAAATTAAATTATAGTGAGTAAGATGAAATATTAAATATTAGATAGAAGTTGACTCGAGACAGTGATTCTTTTTGCTGCACCGGTTTAAGTGTGTAGTATAAGATTCACGCGGAGAAATATAATAAGTTAATCACGTGCAAGACGAGAGAGTAAATGTGATGTATCAGCTTGAAATTGGAACTTTTATTCCCATTTTGTGGTTGGTGAAGGAAATGGTGCGTGTTATTTGCACGTTACGCTCGGGGTTCTCACCACGAGGCTTAGGAAAATGCTCCAAGTTTAATGGGTGACATGTAGTGATATTTATAGCACTCATAAGAATGATGAACATTCGCTTTTGTTCTTGATCAAATTAAGCTAGTAATGAATAAGGGGTGGATGGGTTCGGTTCGGATTTTGGTTTCAACTTAACCCTTTTAACTATTACTTTGAAGTTGCTAATATATGTGCTGAAGGAATTGCGCGTTCAGCAAATGCCAAGTGATTTTCTAATGTGGAATTAAAGGGCTAAAATAGGTTGTTATTGAGGGGAGGGGACTGGGACGGCGGGTGCCCAGACCAGTAAAAGTTATCTGCAGCTGACGATGGAACAAATATCTGTCTTGCTTTATATCACATGTTTTCTAGAGCATGAAGCGATGTGGCAATTTGTTACTCTATTGGGAAGTTGGCACTGCTGGATGCAGTGTAACGAAGAAAAAAGAGAGAGTGAGAGAGCAAATTTGCAATGTCCAATCGGATAGAAATTGTATATTGGGAAAAAAAATCGAAAAGGAAATTCAAGTATAAATTGAATGCCTCGTATATTATGTGTTTGACTTTGAAATTGAAGAATTGATCTTTCTTTCTTATTTTTT
>JAQFZN010001451.1:0-15833 GCA_034687075.1 Geophilus carpophagus
AATGTTATACCAATTTAACACCTGTTATTAAAAGTTCTTTATCATTCAAACTAGACCATCTCTATTTTATTTCAACAAAATTAACATTTTCATTTTTGAATTTCCATTAAATCTTGTTTTACTTATTTAAAAAAGAAAGAAAGAAAAATGTATTTACCATGAATAATATCTCTATTCAAATTCTTCTGTTGAAGTGATTTCAAATGATGTTGATAAATCTTCTTTTGTGCAAGCAATTTTTCAGTATTTCTTAATCTAGTTTTCTCATCTCTGTTATTATCAGTTGACTGTTGTCTGTAATTACATTTCAACTTTAATCAATTTCATAAGAAAAATATTTAAAATTTCCCACCTGCGAAGTGCAACTTGTGCTGCCATCACTCGCTGTCTTTCGACAACCAAAAGACAATTGGCGCATGTACAGTCCCTCCATCGACAAAATCGTTTGTGACCTTTAAGACACGAGATGACACCATGATTTCTACATCTGGCACACTTCGGGGTCCTTAAAAGACGCCGAGGTCCTCGAATGGTTTGTTTATCCGTTGTCGGTTTTTCAGAAACTTTGGCTTGTATTGAAGACATCTGCTCGCTGCTCCTATTAATAAATAAACATAAATTGTTTTGTTTTTCTATCCATAACATGTTGCTTGGCAACTTTCTCTACAATTTTCAATTTATTTTGTAGGAGACTGCGATTGCAAAAAGAAATTGAGATTGAATTAAGGGAATGGTGGCTAAAGATAGCAGATTGAATTCAGTAAATTGAGATGTGTGTTTGTATAAAATTGAATTGAATTGAATTGAGATAAAAGTAATGGAATCTAGTTTCAATTTATACTTGTATGTTAGGTAAGAAATGATTGAAACAACCACTGCTTTATAAGGATTTACTTGTATTGGTTACATCAAATTCTTGGTTCGTTGCAATTTTTTAAAGAAACATGAAAAATATGTTTTATAAAATAATATTTGATTACATTTTTGTATATTTGCAAGTGTTTAATAGTCGGATATTACTTTATACATAATTTTAAATCCATTAACATTTTTTAAGTTTTTATTAATTTTATAAAATCTATTATAATATAATCTAAAATATATAACTTTAAAATGTCTAAGAAATATTTATGTTAGACTGTAATATTGTGTAGTAAAAAAATCATTTTTGACTACGGAATAATTTCAATAATTGATTTTGTAAAATCAAGATGTTGGCAATGACTTGATTTGAATGTATGCATTCTATAAATAAAATCACACTGAAAAATGTGGTTTAATTTGAAGTGGACAGTAAATATATGATATGCCAAATAAACAAGGCAAGTCGTTAGGATGTTAAAAATCCATTATTAATGCAACTACAAATAAATCTGGTGCTATTTTAGTCAGCTTAACTAAAAGTAACTACTTAAGTGCCCAAGATCCAATGAAAACTTAAATAAAATTGAGTTTGAAATTTTGTCTTTAATTATTTGTGATTTCTTTAATTGTAAGAACTAATTTTTGTAACTTGGTTCTTAGAATTCTACTAGCTATATTCCCATACTCTCGTTTTATCCGTTTCATTTTAGCGAGATGAAATCACTTTCTTTAAAAGTTCGTTTTAAATGTTAAATGTTTTATTATTTCAATTTATCTAAAATTTGAACGAATATAAAACTATTCGACACTCTAAATCAAGGGTTAAAACGAAGCTAAACTAAAACAATTAAAGCGTAGTTGTTTTCTTTTGGGAATGTAACTGTTGTTTCTATTGTTTTGTTGATTACTTTCGAATTGTTTTTCTTAATTTCTATAACATTCCTCACTGTATTTTTCAAAGGACCAAACATCCTGTGTATAAAGTATATTGGAAACTGATGTGCTCATTCAAGTAAATTATTATTTGATTTAAAAGCACAATTATTGTGGGGCAGTGAGGATTTGTTAATCCCCCTGTTTAGTTACAATATTTTTTAGACATTTAAGTTAAAACACATAAAAATTTGAAATTTGAAACAAATTGAATCAATAATTTTTGTTTATAGAAAATTTTAAAATTGTTGAAATTTAAGTGTAAAAATTTAAAATTGTTGAAATTTAAGTGTAAAATTTTAAAATTGTTGAAATTTAAGTGTAAAATTTTAAAATTGTTGAAATTTAAGTGTAAAAATTTAAAATTGTTGAAATTTAAGTGTAAAAATTTAAAATAGTTGAAATTTAAGTGTAAAAATTTAAAATTAAAAAAATAAAAAGGTGTTGAAATTTATTTTCTTAAATAAAAAAGCAGTTTGATCATATAAAGTGTAAGTAAATAATGTTCTTACTGCAACCATTGGATCAAAGTACTGTATAATATAAATCATCAGTCTGTATTTAGATCAAATTAAATTAAAATAAATCATTAGTTACGACAATTTTATACATTTTTTACTGCACTATTACAAATTAAATTAAAACCTTTTAATCTCGTACATTTTACACATCACTATTAAAAGTTTCTCACACATTGAAAAAAGCACTCTTCGTACAACTAACATTTAATTTTAAATTAATAATCAAAATAAAACTAGTTTTTTACTATTTGCGTCACAAAATAAAAGTTAAACATACCTTTTAATTATGTTGTTAACAAGTTAGTCGGTTCTAATTGATGTTGCCTCGGGACGAGTTTGCTAGATGCTTCCGACAGCGCGCGCATCAAGCAACTGAAAGATGTTATTGGTCACAGAAGCTGAGCCAAGTTTGGGAGGGACGAACTTAAACCAGATCAAATATCTTTACTTCTGACTTACGCTCTTCCTTTTTGTCTCCCTCTTCTACTGATTGATGAGATGTAATCTGATGTAAAAGATGAACTTTAAAAAGGTCTAAAAATAGTGTACTGTAAAATTAATGAATTTGATGACGGTGTGTTACGTGACAAAAACACTTGAAAAGTTCATTTGATTTAATTTATTTGATTATTTTAAAGTAATAATTTGTGTATTAAGGATTTATTTTAATATCTGAGTCATCAATCAAGCAATTGGTTATGACAATATTAATTTTAGATATGTTTATTACAAATTTAATGTGAAATTACAGTAATTTAATAAATTTAATAAACTTAATAAATTTAAAATGAATAAAAATTATTTATCAACTGCATAGAATTTTTAAACCGCAAAAATTACAACTGTAACTTTAAGAAATAGATTATTAAAATTGTAAGAATATTTTTTAAAAATTGACACATTTAGATACAGATGTCTTTATCTCAATATTACAATTACTAAATGTAGAGAATTGAATGAAACATGTGACTTAAACAGATCATCTCTTTTATTCCTGTGATTCATACTGTATTAATAACAGAACAATACAGAAGTAAATGTAACACTATAACTATATATATGTAATGTAAAAATAAATCTCATTATTGGGTCAAAAGCCACAGGTTCAAAGAAAAATAAAAATAACTAAAAAACACTATCAATTGATAAGGTTAAGCACACAAGATGATGTATTATTAATAAATAAACATACACAAACCATTTCCTGTTATTTATTAATTTCTGTTATTGATTAAGTAAATATGATTAAGTAAATACAGTATTTTCACTAACCTCGTGCTGACTTTATTTAATAAAATACCAGTTTCCAACAAATAATTTTTTTTCTTAAAATGATTATAACAATTTCAAGTAAATAGTAATACAGCAGTAATTACTTTTTTGGTCATCTATTTATATTTATTTCTTGATGAATCTCGGCAAGAAATAGTTACATGTAACACTCAAATGAAGCTACTCAAAAGTAACAAAATACAAATATAACTGTAAATAATTCATATTTAGTCTTCAAAACCATTAATTGAGTTTAAAAATACTCCTGCAATCATGAAATCATGAAAACAAAAAGCTATTGATTATAATTATATAATCAATAGGTTTTGGTTTTCTCATTTTATTATTCTTTGTCTATCACAAAACACCAAACAACAACTTAACGACAAATATTTCCACACGAAACAAGTAATCTTTTCTCCAAACATTGGCCTGAAACAAGATAACATTTTTCTCATTTTCTCTAATTCCAAGAACTGTGTCAATTGATATCTCTTCTTTGGTAAAGTTTCTAATAACTTCCTCTAATAAGAGCAAACGACAGTTATTTTTCATCTTACCTACATCTCCAAAGATCATTAAGTTATTAGTATTTCTATGAATGTAACACAAACCACACACACATTCGAAGCTATTTACACTCCATTTAATTCCAACTCGTATCATTTTCCTACTTATTTATTTTGTATTTGATCCATGGGTTAGTCCTAAGTGTTAATTGGGTGTTTTGTTTCTGTCATGTTCCCTCCCCTTTTGCCACTCATTCGCCTAATTGATGGTTACTTCTTGCTGGGTCGTTTCACTTCCGGTGACTGCCGAGTCAAACTGCAGCAGGTTTTTGTAATAGGAGGACTTTCTCTACAAGAAATCTCATTAAAAAAAACAAGAGGTTTTATAAAGAAAATGTTTTTCTTTTCTTTATTTTTTCATTTAGTTTTATTTGACACCAATGTCCACTATCAGATTCAATTAAATTGAAATCCTGTTTCAGAGGTTGGTTTGAGCTTTACTGACCACCTGATACTTGATTTGAGATTTATTTGAAACTCAAGTTTTCAATCTGGTTTCCATATGAGATTTTTTCCAAAAAACAAGCAAACTGTTGTAATCCGTGATTTTGTGTGTTAGGCCAGGTTTAGTATTGATTGAGGATATCGGATGTATTTGGTTATATATTTTTTATGAAAAGTTGTAGAAATCAGAGTGAAATTGTAGAATGCACCATTTGTTTTACAAAAATGATCATATTCAAACAATTATTTTCAAATATAATCATCTCCAGATATGATAACAATTTTAATGATTTTAATCATTTATAAAGCCATGATTTGCATTTGAGAAATTGATTGTTGTTTATATTCGTCTCTCGCATCAAGTTCATTTGGATTTTATAAAATTTTGCAGTTATTTTTTACAAAGATGTCTATTAATGTTATGAATCCACTGCCACAAATGTTCTAGAACATTGTGTGGAAAACATTTGTTTCAGGAAAATCATTTTACCGAAACTTAATAAAGAAAATATATCAGTTAAGGTGTTTTAATTTAGTTTTTAATACATTTAATTAGATTTCATCTTTCTTTGTGTGATTATTTTAATTTTTTGTTATGTTAACTTAAAAATGATACCTATATGAAATGAATTAATTTTGGTAGCAGTTTGATAAATTATTTAGTGACGTGTGTAATAAAAAGGAAGTATTTTTTAAAAAATTAAAATTTTTGCATAAATTAAAATTTTTTTTTAAATTAGATTTTGAAAGTAAAATTGTTAAATAAAATTATCGTAAGCAACTTTTAGCCAAATAAATCATTAAAAGATTTTTTATACTGTGGCCATATTCACCCCAAGTTGTGAGTGAATGCGGCCACCATATTTTTTAGAAAAGAACTTGAGATATTTTATAAAAATATTTTTATTATCAATTGGGACTGATTTATCTAAGTATGAGACATGTTTCTGCCAAGTTTTAAAGCCATAGCTCTTAAAATGAAGATTTTATTTAACTTTTTTTAAAAAATTCGGCCGCATTCATTCCGCTTAACTTGCAAACTAACCAAGTTTTGTTTGTACGATGTTAAGTTAGTTAGTTAGTCCGCAGTTTTCGCTAACTCCAGTTAATTAGAAACAATTATTCTTCATTTGAAAAACATTTTTCATATTTTATAACCTTAACCATTTTATTAAAAAACCTAAAAAAGCAATAATTCATTTTCAAACCCCTCATTTCATCCTAAACCAAGTATCATACGCATCGTTTCAAAATCAAACCATTTACACACCCTTCTAAAAATAACAAGCTCATCTTTTTCTACCATTAAAAAAAAAACATCACCTTGTCCTAAATGTCATTCTTCTTATTTCCCCTACATATCTCTGGCATCTATTTAACATCCTAAAGTGTTGCCATTTGCTTCCTTTCATTTGATCTGGAAAAATAAAGCGCTGCTTTTGATCATACACTTGACATGTTTCAGGGGTAGAAACTACTTACATCTGTTTTCACCTCGTAATAATTTTAACTAAATATAAATAATCATCTTGTGTCATCCTTTCTCATATTATTTACCACCCCTCCATTTTTTTTTCTCTTTTTTTGTGTTGGAGATCGCCAAATGGTGAAAATGTGTTTAGACCTAGCATTAAGTAGGCGTTGATGGGCGTGCGACCATTTTGCTTTTCACACATATTTCACTGAAGAGTGGATGATTTATCGGAAAGATCCGCCACGGATTGTGTTTCGCGCGTTCGGGCGTGACATTCATTTGGGTCTGTCGAGTACTGAGTAGGTGCCGCCAACGGCTACATCCGGAGATCAGCTTCACAAACACTTCTCTGTCTTTCGTTTGTAATCAACTGATCAATAATTTAGGTTTAACCGTTATTAATTAAGGTAAATTACGAATAATTTAATTACTTTACACTTTTTTTTTTAAAGGAAGGCGTTTTTTGTTATTTCCTGTCTGATAAAATTAATTGTATGAGATGAGAAAGGGTGAAAGTTGAAATCTGGGTTACGATGTAGTTTTCTTCTTTAAAAATAGTTCTGACAATTGAAACCAGGTTTAGTTTTGTGAAAATACTTTATTGCAGTCAGTAAACTAGTGCAGAATAAGACACGGAAAATATCTTGTCATTCATGATTCTTTTTTGGTGATATGTAGGGCGTGACTTGGTTCATAGTCACGCCTCGTCGAGGAGAATTAGTGCCGGCTAAATATTTCAGATTCTCATAAAGAGATGTTGAAATTGTCACATTTATGTTTTTGTAAGAAATAAAATGAAAGTTACAAAATAAATTTGCAAACAATCGTAATAAAAAACTGATGAAGCGAACATGAAACATTACGCTATTATTTTGTCATCACCTTCTTTTACCTCACCGTAAATCATCGTAAACTGAAGTTAAAGTAATAGTTTATAAATGTATTTATTTATAAATTACTCTGTATAAGCAAGTTTTAACTTCTTTCATTACTAAATTAGTACGTTTAAATATTTCTGATGGTTATTTTTGAGTAGAATTGTTAAAATAAAAAATAAATTTAATTATTTTACATGTGTGCAATTCGTACAGCAATGTTTATGCATTTTCTCAAATTTTTAAACTGTATAAATAAATACATTCCCTCTCGAGTATATCTGTCTGTCCATAACTGCTAAATGAAGGGTCAAATTTCAAGACGAAACACAGCTGCACACATCTTTTCTTTTCCTTTCTTTTTTAAATTCCCGCTTAGTTTACATTGTTTTGTATTTTCTTCAGTTATGAGTTCAAATAAACTGAGATGCAGTACAGTAAAACCTCGATTATCTGTTTGGATGTTCGGTTTATAAGATATTAAAATACTTTTACAGATTTTTGTAAAAAAATTATAAGTTCTTTACTTTTATTAGTTGTTCTTATTATTCGACATTTTACTAATTTACAAATTTCCCGTCCTTATTGTAGCGAATATTAGTGGCCCCGGCCAAATTTTAATTTAATAAATTTTAGTGAAATTAAATAAATAAACAGTATGGTTAACACAAAACTAATATTTGACTTTGTATTAGGAGTTTTGTTTATAAGACTACAAAATGTACCGAGCTTTTACATCACATGAGACTGTGTAGTACGAGTAGGGTAAGTCATTGTGACAGTCAGACAAAATCCCTTAAATTTATGTAATAAAATTGAAATAAAAGAAATTTGCGTACTCAATATTAGTTTTTCATATTCAATACTAGTGAATCACTAGTGTACTGGATAAACTGATTTTACTAATACAGTAGTTTATAAATTTACAAAAAATAAAGCTAATAGAATTTGTATATTTGGAATAAAAATACCAAAGAAATTTAACAAATTATTTGGGAGGCAGCCATCAATGGGCATGAATTCTTACTTGCGAAGTTTCCAAACCTACCAAACCTACCAAATACGAAAGTAATTTTATTTAACATAAATGCAAAGTAATGTTAATAAAGCAGACATAACTTACATCATTGTAAAATTTAAAAAATATTTATTTGTATAATAGAGTAAATATAGTACTATTTTCTGATTTATGTAATAAAAGGTTCCACTTGAATATTTCTAGAATGTGGTCAGTTGTAAGACAAATTACTTGTCCTCATTTTAACTTCCCTCAGTAATTGACAGTGCAATTATCTTAATCCTTTGCACCCTTTTTGGACTAAAAATAATAACTTTAGTAATAAAAATCAAAAATATTCACTTTTTTTAAGTTTTAAGTAAAAAAACAAATTTAAAATAGAAAAATTATTTAGATCACTATTTTTTATTTAAAAATTGGTTAAAAATTAAAGTTTTTAACCAAATAACTTGGGAATAAAATTTTTTAAATAAAAAATTTCTTTTACTAAATTTCAAAAGTCATTTCTAAAATTCTGGCTCAATGGAGCAATTCTATTCTA
Organism: Geophilus carpophagus; assembly: GCA_034687075.1. Taxonomy (NCBI): domain Eukaryota; kingdom Metazoa; phylum Arthropoda; class Chilopoda; order Geophilomorpha; family Geophilidae; genus Geophilus; species Geophilus carpophagus. Next base: position 8,512 of record JAQFZN010001451.1, read on the forward strand.
TACACATAATTAGCTAGGAAACAATGTCCGTCGCTAACGCCAATGGTGCTTTTTTAATTACCGCTAGCAGATGGCACTGTAACAATAACAATGCAAATATTATTTAGCTCATTAAGTAAAAAACTAAAATTTATAGTTTACTTTACACCATTCACTTTTTAGTTACTTCAGTATTTCATATAGATGTACATGTGAAATAATCTTTTTTTCACTTATATAAATATTAAAATACTAAAATAGCTAAATAAAGTAGGCTAAATGGTACATCCATAAATTTTAGTCATTTTAGTGCTTTATATTGGGAATTATTGCAATCTGTGACACAATTTTTTTGCATCTACAAGCCTTACTATTAGTCTGTGTGCACTCAAGAATAAAATAAATGTTTGAAATATAATTGCTAAATTTCTGTTAAGCTATCATCAGGGCCGTGCCTGGCAAGTGCCCAGCATGCAGGCGGCCAAATAAAAGAGGCGGCTAAATTGTCAGTGATGAAGTCATTGTTTAAGATAAACAATGACGTCATCTCACATGGCGGCCACCATGCGCACTGGCATGCAGGCGGCCATATACTCAGGCATGGGCCTGACCATCATGGACTATACATCTGAAAATATGATCTAAATAATTTTCGTAATGGGAGGTTGATGAGACTGTAACATCATGTGACGGGGGGAGGTCTAAAATTTGTGTGATTGTATTGACATTTGTCAAAATTTGTGTGACAGTAATTCGACATGGTCAATATTTTTGCACTACTTACGTGACATTGGGGAGTGGGTATAATTTTTTGTGACATTAGTGAGACGGGGGGGGGGTGTCCAAAAATATGATTTCAGGCATTACATTCTTAAAGAATGATCCCCTATCAACATATTGTGACATGGTATTATAAAATCAAAATAATTTATTCATAAAATTTTAATAATGTTTATATACTGCACATGTGGTATCAAGTAGATACCTTAGGATTAATAATGATTATTATTATTATTGTTATGACAATGTTTTGATATTAAGATTTATAATTATGATTTAATGATATGATATTCTTTTGTTTAATGATTGTCTAGACTGACATGCTATTGTAAAGCGCGCACGCCACTGCTGAGTGTATTGATAATGAATGTCTGTGTCATGTGACGTTATAATGAGTGGCTATAAAAGCCTAGTGCAACCTGTATGATTTACCACTTCTGCTGGACCGTGCACAGTGAATGTCATTTGATATAATCCATAAGTGTAGAATAAACATCATACTTTCTTATTATTCTTAAACAAGTCTTGGCTCCAACTCTCACAGCATATTGCTTATTACAATTTTTTTAATTCTAACATCATTCTCAAGTTTTTTTACAACAAAATTCTTTGCATTCTTATGTTGCAGTAATCTAATAATTGTTTTATCTAATTTTTTACACCATTCAATAAGCCTTTCATACCAAAAAGTAAATATCTTATGATTTTTATCAATCTATACCAGTTTTATTATCTTTACTTCATCATTACTTTCAAATACCATCTTAAGATTACCATTTACAATTTATAATAGCCACTCATTTCTCAAACAATCAAACGCCCTTGATCTTGTTTTAGGATCAAAATCTAACATGGGCAATAAAAAGCCAGAAAAAGTACTAGCTTCATCTAAACTCCATTCACATTCTGTAACCAATTTTTCGATAAGTTTCTTTGACTTACGTTCTGATTTGTGCTTAAGTCTGCCATATTTAGTGAAGTATTTAAAAGACATTTTTCCCGATAAAGCAACGTGTTTTGGAATTTCTCCTAAAAGTGCAATAGTAATTGCTAGATGATCTGCATTCCTTGAATAACTTTTACCAGGTTTAGAAGGAAAAAGACATTTACCAGTGGCTAATTTAAAAGCCATACATGCAGTACTCCAAATGTCAGCTGATGTACCAAATGGTGCTTCTAAAAGAAATTCATGACTTCTATATCTATGTGTCTGCAAAGCTTTCGGTTGTGTTTGTTGCACTAAACACGCACTTCCAAGATCAGCTATTTTCACTAAAAGAGGATTTTCATTACAAATAAGTATGTTGTTTGGTTTAATATCTCTGTGAATAAGTTTACAACTGGAATGTAAGTAGTCTAAGCCATGAAGAACCTGTGTCATAATATTTTTAACATCATTTAGTGGAAGTCCTTGATGTTTCCCTTCTAAATGCGAGAGAAGGTCTCGTTTCATGATTTCTTGGACCATGCAAACATGAGTGTCGTTTGCTCGAGTTAAATTGAAATGTTCTATTAATTTAACAAATTTGTGTGAGCGATAATCATAAGAACAATCAACAAATTTGTGATTTCTAATCTCTATTGCAGCTGCTCTTGTATCAAATTCTGAACATTTAGCTATTTTTAGAGCCACATATCGTTTATTTTGAGTATCTCTGCATTTCCACACTGTTGCAGACCCACCCATTCCCAGTCTCTGAACAACATGGAATCTATTATCACACTTATCACCAATTTTTAGTGGATAATGGTCACCCATTAGAGATTCTTTTGTAACTTTGTCGTCTACAATGTCCTTTTTAATAATTTCAGGTTGATAAGGAATTATCGGAGTAAAAATATTGACATTATTATCTATATTCTTCAATCGATAATTAACAAATTGTTCGTAAGTTGATACCCAAACTTTATTTTTTATTTGCAATTTCTTTCGCTTGATTAATTTGGAATGATTTTTTGAACATTTATTATGCATATTATCTTTTTTATTTAAAGAGTTTCCCATTTTAATTATGTTGGCAGTACAATGTTTTTAAATTAGTTGTAACAAATCTCGAAAAATTAATATATAAATATACTTGAATGTCTTAAGTTTATATTTCATTATCAAGGTAACGTTTTACGGCGTGTCTGCGTAACGTAGCGTTAGCGTAACGTAACGTAACACAAAGCAGAATCATGAATCAAAGTTACTGGCCAATAGAAAATAGCTTGTCTTTGGTCGTTTCTAAACTTGTTAGCAGTTGTTAGAACCGTTAAATAAACAGTTAAAATAAATTAAACAAATAAAAAAATGAATAAGAAACTTAAAAAGATGAAAAATGTTATTGGAAACATAGATAATTGTTAACTCCTTTCCCATTTATTTTGGGTCATGAACATCTGTTCATCCCTCTCCAATTTGCTGGCTACTGAGGACCCAACTATAATTACTTCCTGGTTAGCCAGGATCACAGTATAAATGCTGTATTATATTGTATGTGTACTGTGGCAAGGATAGGGTCCTTTCTTAACCAATGAGAAACATTAGTAACATTGAGTGTTCCTCTGTATCCTCTGTATGCCCTAAACATTTCTGTAAATAAATTATTGCACAAACAAGCAAATTGCTTCTTCATTAAAATAACAACAAATGGGGTGCATAAAAATAGCCATTTTCTGATAACAAGAAATTTTAAAACATACAAACATCAAGGTACTTAGGTACAAACATTGCTTACTGCCTTTAAGACAGAAGGGGTCTCTAGAGGACAGAGAAAATTACAGAAAAAACAATAAAGCTGTTTGATGTTAGAGGATATTGGGCCATGATCCGACTAGGGGTTTTCCCGTGATTCGACAACTAGAGAGACTAAATGGCTCTGAATAGAAGTTGTTGGTTTACTCTCAAGTCAAGTGGATCGTCTGGTAACTCGAGAATTAACTGATGTTGGTCTGTGCTATCAAAAGTCTGACTGCAGTGCAGGAAGTTGCTCGGGTTCTCTTGATGCAACCCATTCTAAGTGGATCTGAGTTTGGCATTTGCTCTACATTCTGTGCAGAGGCAGTGCTACCTTCATCATCTCACAATTTAATGAAAAATATTGCAAATCAAAGTATTAAAATAAAATTTTCATAATTAGTAATTCAAAAAACAATATTCTGATGTGACAATAAAAATGCGATATTCTTTTAATTATTCAAAAAGGCCCCTGATATTGTTAGTTTAGGTCACTTGAAAGTGTTAAGTAGGTCTTGTGCAGAAGTGATATTGTAGTAACCAACAAACTCTGAGAGTTTGTTTGGACTCAGTGTTGTGGTGACTTGTTAGATGCCTACTGGGACTAATGTGGATTGCAAGAGGGTTCAACTAACCTGAACTGTGTCCGTGTTATTTCTTATTACGCTTGGTCACAACATATTGGACAGGTGAAAAATGGTCTATAAAAATGGCTATATGATTATTAATTTAATTTTAATATATTTATCAAATCTAAACAAACTGATTAATTTAATTTTAATAATTTCTTCAATTATTAAAACAAAGCCATTGCTTGCTTACTAGATACTATATTAAGCAAACTGTTTAGGTTCTAATTAAAATTGAAATACGTCATAGTAATTTTAAATGTTAAACTCAAGTGGTTGAGCTTAATGTTATACTGCTTACTACTGCATATATATCAAAACATTAGGTAAAATAATCAACAAACAGTTATTAGTATTTTTCAATTTTTTCTGATTAAAGTAAAAAATTAAAATGAATAACGATAACGATTTAGGTGCAGCAATCGAGTGTCACATGCATCCTGTAGAAGTAAATGAGATGATTAATGACAAGTATTGTGTAGTTAAAAAACTTGGATGTGGTGTTTTCTCAACAGTGTGGCAATGCTTGGATCTGTACAACCATCAACATGTGGCATTGAAGATAGTGAAAAATACATACCTTTGTATAAAAGCAGCAGTGAATGAGATTAAAAAGATAAAATATGTTACAAGCAATAAAGCTGGTGATCGTCGTTCGGATAAATTTGTTAAATTCATAGAATCTTTTACAATAGAATGTGGAAATAGTGTTCATATTTGTATCGTGTTAGAATTAATGCAACAAAATGTTCAAAGTTATTTTAAGATGCCAGGAAAAAGAGATATGCCGTTAATTGATCTGAAAACAATTATTTATCAGATTCTTGACGCTTTAGACTATTTACATACCAAATGTCAACTCATTCACACAGACATTAGACCAAGAAATATTTTTATTACTGATAACTCGGAATTAACGGTAAAAATTACTGGTCTTAGAAGTGCTTGTTCTATTTCAGGCTTCCAAACAGACCGATATGAACGCTTCCTAGAAGGACCTTATGGGGCAGCAGCTGATGTTTGGTGTACAGCTTGCATGGCTTTTGAGCTAGCAACTGGTGATAGCTTATTTGTTTCTGAAGAAAGCGTTAGTTTGACTTGTGTAATAGCATTGCTAGGGGAAATACCAAAGCATGTTGCTTTATCAAAAAAACGGTCGCGGATGCACTTTACCGAAGAAGGTGATCTTGTACACAATGCAAAACGTGATCCTTGGAGATTTATTCTAATGTTAATTCTAAAATACAGATGGAATGGAGTTGAAGCAACTAAATTTACTGACTTTTTATTACTTATGTTAACTTTGGATCCGGAAAATCGAGTTACTCCACAAGATTGCATCAAACATTCTTGGATTCAGTCTAATAAATGTACAATGTGTTTTTAATTAAATAAATAGTCGTACAAATTAGTTGCTAGTACTTCTGCACACACTTCTCTCTAACTTTGTTTGTGCATGTTATATTATAAGCTGAAAATTAGAGCAAACCTCCACTTCTGAATATCACTGGAATCTACTTGCCATCTATTGAAAAAACATTAAACTTGACTATAAGCTCAAACTTATTTCCTCGCCTATTTACATGTATGTATTCATATATTTATTTGAATAAATAAATTTACTATGAACTGCAAATTCATATTAAGTTTATTGGTGATTTTTAATTAAAATTTGCACATGTAGATTTCGGCACAATTAATACTTAGTTAAATGAATATAATAATCAATTATTTTATTATTGTACTTTCTTTATACATCCAGTTATGTGTTTAACAGTAAGTGTTTAAATTGAATAAAATGTAACAGTAGTATTGGTAATTTATATTTATTTAATTACAATATATGCGATAAAATACAACTGTACGTTTAAACTACATCCATTTAATGAAAATCTTCATTCTGTGATCAAATAAAATAAAAAGTAAGATAAATATTATTTTAAAATATAAATACAAGATATTACATGAAAGTATAAAAATTTCTGAAAATCCATTTTTACCTTTCTTCTATATCAGGATGAACACTGATTAGTAATATGGTTTTGGATTATTATATTGAGGTCTCATGTTAGGATTAAACTGAGGTTGCTGTGCATAATATTGAGATTGTGGTGTGTAATATTGAGGCTTAGGAGTGTAATATTGAGGCCTAGGAGTGTAATATTGAGGCCTCGGAGTGTAATACTGAGGTTGAGGAGGATAATATTGAGGCCTAGGAGTGTAATACTGAGGTCTTCGGCTAGTATAGTACTGAGGTCTTCTGCTAGTATAGTACTGAGGTTTTTGAGCAGTATAATATTGATGTCTTCTAGTAGTGTAATACTTAGGTTTTTTTGTTGTGTAATACACAGGTCTGTTAGTGTATTTTCGAGTTGGTTGATTGTACCGTGGTCTCGATCTTTCATAATCAGAAGAATGCTTTCTATCTGTTGGATATGCTTTAGATTTTCCATTTTTATGTTGACTTTTTTTCTTAGAATTGCTGTTTGCAATTAAGCAAACAAGCAAGATGAGAAAAAGTAACACCTTCAACAAATTCATGACTGCAAATGAGGAATGAATTTTGAGCTTCTGTCTAGTTTTATCTATAGCAAACAGAACAATTTCCTTTCCGGGCGGAAATAATTTAACATTTTGGCTTTAAAGTTTAAAATTGATAACCTTTTCCTTTTTGATGTAATTGCAGTGGTTTCTTAGGCCTGGAGCAAATGGAGGCGTACCGGGCGTATGTAGCCTTGCGCTTAGCTTTTTTAAGCACAAAAAATTTGCTTCCCGGAGCAAATGAAAGCATACCTGGCATGCACAAATTCTACACTGCTCAGATATAACTTCCTGTGTAAAATTTAATTTTTGTAGTTCATTTAAAAAATATCTTTTTAATGCAAAATATTTTCTTAATTTAAGATTTGTTTAGATTTATAAAATAATTGATTTATCTTTATAAAAAATTACAAATAATTTCTCCATAGGTATTATCCAGTGTGGTGCCATGCTGTCTCAGGTGTTGCAATAAACAAAATTAGTTGCCACCAAAAGGTGATACACAAAAATGTAAAAAAAAAAAGAAAAAATTTGAAATTTTTCTGATTTTTGGCCACAAAACTTCCTTTCAAGTTTTAGAAAAGGAAATTGCAAATAATATAGGGTGTCCCAACAAGAGCGCCTGATTTAAATTTGCCGCCATTTTGTTAATACGAGTTGTACAGTGATTTTTT
>JAQFZN010001452.1:0-15831 GCA_034687075.1 Geophilus carpophagus
AAAATTTGAAAAAAAAATTAATCACGCGCTCGTTTTTTAATAAGATTTTAATTTAATTTAATTTTTTTATTTACTTTTTCCTCTATTTTATTTTATTTATATATTTATAGTTAGAAAATAAAAAAGCAAAAAGATGAAAAGAAAGCATATATATTTTTTTAAAGATAAAACTTCTACTACAACTTGTTTTTCTTCAGAATTAAATCAATAATGTTAAAATCATTAACTTGGAATTCATTCTGAAAACGATACTACGCATGAATGTTCATCCTCATTCATATTTCTACACAAAATTACACAAACAACAAATATTGAATTCCTTAGTATCCCTTTTTCTTCAGTTTAGAAAAGAATCTTATATCTAACCAATTCCATATAAAAAGAGAATAAAAATCATAAATCCCTTGTACTTTTTTTTTTAATTTAACTAAAAAAAAAATTTTTTTCCCAATTTTTTTTCTTATATTTTTTTCATTCCTGTCGCCATTTTCCTTTGGGAACTGTGAGTTGCTGGAACCACGGGGCCATATTTTTCAGTGAGAAATGGCAGCCTATAAAAAAAAAGAGAAAAAAAAAGAAAAAGAAAAAAAGTATCACGTTTGGAACCAACCGCGTCTCACTGTCTTATCTACTCGCCCCCTGAGGGCGCACTTGCAAGAGGTGAAAGAAATACACATTGTTCAAACTATACCACACATCGTCAAAAAAGTCAGCTTTGTAATTCAATTCAGTTAAGAAAATTTTCACAGATTAAAATAAATCCATTCAAATTTCTGTTGGTTGACATTTTCCTTTTTTGGTGTACATAAAACAAAATAAAAATCAAAACAACTTTTTATACACATTTTTATTCCAATCAAAACCGAAAAATCGAGCAAGTTAAACAGGAAACCAAAACAAAATGTGAACAGCAATAAAAAATTAACAAACCAGGCGAAAGGAGTCAATAATCAACAATAGCGCAGATGCTTATCTGGCCCTGACACGAGGGTTGAGTTTGAGTTGGTGCGCAGGCGCAGTGCCATATATCGAGCGTCTGTGTGGGCGTCTCGTGTGCGCGTGCTGCCTGATTATTTACGGCTCCACGCTGTCTGTTTCCAAGGCAGCCAGTAAAACCCTCATCTTAGCGATGGCTTCTGGGATCGTGCCTGACACCGTAGTCGAATACAATTCGATATTCCCATTTCGATTGTTTAGAAAAACATAAAGACCAATACTCCAATATTCCCATAATCAAAACCATAACTACAATTATTTTAGCCCATCAATAATCGTCATTAAAGATTTTTCAATTAGCCGCCATTTTCCTAAAATGTCCTTTCACCATTTTTATTTTAAAATTCCATTTTTGCTCATTTCTAGCCGCGTTTTTATTTTCTCACCTTTTTAAACGGTGTTCTACTAATTTAGCACTATCCGTTTCCATGACAACAAAAGCCAATGGCATAATAACGGACGCCATTGTCCTGCAACAAATTGCTATGACGTCATAATGGCTTTGCCTTGTTGACGTATTAAAATAAAAAGGAGGAAAGGGAGAGAGAGAGGTTGTAAAAGACCGAAATTAGATTATTCGAGCAGTGCAAATTATTTCCAAACAGGTTTAACGCTTAAATCCTGTTCCGATTTTGATTGTTCTTTCTAAAGAGATTGACACCAATCAATACATTTGAATTAAGGTGAGGTGAAATGAGGTGAAAGTGGTGAAGAGGGCTGTTTACCTAACACCGCCACACTTGTTCTACTCTAACACGCAATAAAAAATTTTCCATCATCATCATGGCGAGTAATAAAAACAAAGAAAAAGAATGGAAAAAAAATCGAAAAAATAGATGTCGTAAATAATTCTTAAAAAAAAAATTTTATAATTAAAATTCTTTTTAAAACTTTTTCATATTTTTTTGTACTATTAATAAAAAGTTAATAAACTAAAAACAAAAAAGAAATGTAATTAAACTTGGGTTACGCTTTATATAATGTCGTTTAATGTAATAAAACAATACATTTTTAAACCTTTTCATCTTATTTTAATTATTAATAAAAATCATTATAATAATTTATAATATTAAAAAAATAGCAGTTACAAATGTTTATATTTATTTTTATTCTCCTACAGAAATTCTAAATAAAACTCCCTTCCTATTAAATAATAATTCAAAGTGTATGAACAGCAACAGTATTTTTTAACACCCATTTTGTTGTTGGGCTAACAAAATCCAAGGTTGTTACCATGGTGATGTAAGGAATGAAAATGGTTGAGTTTAAAAATAAAAGCTCACTGATTGCCAGGTTTAATAACAAGAAATCCCGCACCCGTTACCATGACGACAGATCAAATGAATGAAAAAGAACCCCCCCCAAGTTGTTGTTGCTTCACACCATCACAACACGGTAGTGTTACAAAGCCGCATTTCAGGGTGTGCTTTTTACGTGAACAAAGACAAGAAAAAATCGAAATATAAATAAATAAATAATAAAAACACTCAAAATTTTTTAAACTCAAACAAGTACGCTTTTATTTTAAGTAGTAAAATAATAAAGGGAGAAAGAAGGTTCGTTCATGGAGCAATGGCCCCCGTTTTCAAGCATTGATTGGGGCTGCGAGCAAAGCGCGTGCCACAATGGCAGCACGCTACTCGATTTCACACGTCCCACCACGGATCAATACCCGTCGTTGGAGGACCCCTGCCCGGGGGGAGCCGGCGGCAGCTGTCGCAGTCTAGTCACTCCCTTCCCCTTTGGTCCATTGTATCTGTAGAAGAGAAGAGTGTTGGAATAAATTAAATATTCCACCCGGCCCATTTCGGCAACTGAAATTTACTGCATTATTTAAGTAAATAACGTGTTAAAAAATATATATACAAAAAACAATATGGAAGGAGGAAAAGTTTAACGATTAGTTTTCCTGGTAAATGGGAACAAACAGAAAATGTTATTAACTTATTAAAATAAAAATAGAAGTGTGTTTTAGGTCCATTCGAGACAAATTAGTTTACATTATCCAGGTCAAATATAACATAATAAATACAATGTTTTCGTCAAAAATAATAGAAACAATTTTTGTATTTTTATTATATATTCTATAAATATTTGAGAAAATTATGCTGTAATGATATAAATTTAATGTTTATTCCGAACACAAATTAATTAACAATTTAAACGATATCGAGCGTTTTAGACCCTAAAAATAACAACAGTTAAGAGAATTTAATTTGCAGGTTTTTTTTTTTAAATAAAAAATAAGAAATTTATTTAATAATGGAGGATAAAGAAATAAATTAATTCCTGTTAAATTATTGAATTATTTCGTTATTACTTCTTCAAATTAGTGTTAGTTCACTCGTTTTATTCCTATTACCTGTCATGTTAGAATGTCGTAAATTGGTCAATATAACACACATTAACCAAACCATTATAGCTCTAAACCATTAATTCTTAATATAGTAATTCCTTTCATTTTTATTTTCAAAATTCATATCCTCATTTTTAAATTTTAACCCTATAAAACATTTTTATGCAAGTGATGATACAAATTTCTCCAAATCCAATCACGTGTAAACTTCAAAACCATTTCATACCTTTATTCTACCTTTAGAATCAACCATGCCATCATTAAACATTAATAAACTATTATTTGTTTTCCTCGTTGCCAACCCTTTAATTCATAATCCATCGATAATAAATTAAACAACACACTCCATAGCGATGATATTATTATCATTATTATTATTTAATAAAACCTAAAATGTCGCAAAGCATAAAACCATAAAACAAAACAAAAAAATTATTTAGAAAAGATAAAATAAATAAATATATCAATTGTTATTTTGTACAAATCCCCTTCACACTTATATGGCAGCCATTACACTCTGGACCAATGTAATCCATCAACTAAGGTTTGTTTCCCAAAAGTGGACATAAAAACTCGAATGCAGTTGAATTTTACGATCGTCGGTCTCACTTTAAGTCACAGACGAACTTGAAAACGTGAACGAGTCCCCTAGCAACCAAGTCCAACGTCCTATTGATTTCAGGCGGTAGCACTTGTGTCAATTGCCTAGTGCCAGGAGAAAGTAATCCATCCGTTCAACTAAGGTTGCTGGCTTTGGGATTTCAATACTACTGCTTATGAATAAAGAAAATTGCATCACAACTCAAAAAAATGTGTTTGCCTCCTTCATAAAATTGAGAGCTTTTCAAACGGATTATTTCCAAGTGCTAACGACCAAAATCCCGCCGGCTTTCATCTACAATGCCATATGCATGAATATTTCAATTAAATGCATCTCAAAGTGCATTAAGTTTCATGTTTTAAAGTTAACCATTTCATTTTATATTTGTCTGCACGAAAATTAAAGGCGAAACAGTGAGCTTCCAGTTTCAACCACCATATTTTTTTTAGTTTTCATCTATTTTCCCCTTCTGTCGTCCTTAATTACGTTGCAATACTATTCTCTCCCCCATTTTCTTTCATTGTATAATGTTTATTGGGCCAGAATCCGATTTGTCTTCGAACAATTAATTTTAGAATTTTTCATCTATTTTCATTTTGTTTTTCTTTTCTTGCTCAATGTAGAACCCTCATAACACCAAGTGTTTTTTTTTAGCTTCTTCCCTATTGAAATCTTAATGCAATAGATCAATTGTGACCTGATAAGATTCAGTAAGGGTTATACACAGATTGAGTTACAAGATTCCGTAGAAATTGTTAGATTTTTTTTAATGTGAAGTCAATTAACAGTATTGTTTTAATAAATAAAGAGAAAAATTAAAGTGTATTTTTTGTTATAAAAGGTTATAATTAGAAATTTCCCGCAGTGAGATAATTGAAAATAAAGCAAGCATGTTTTAAATTAGATGCATTCAATAAGTTAACAATTTTTTCGTTTTCTAACAATTTTTTCTGTTACAATTTCTATTAAATTGTCATACACACCTGAAAGAGAAATGATTGGATTGGAATGACAAGAGCAAGTGCCAATCACATCGCTGGTCTGTCGGTGAAACAAAACCATGTCGAATCTCAAGTCACTTACATTTTTCAAAAATGTCAACACAGCCATGTAATTGTTTGCTAAATCATCCCATTGATGCAATAGTAGAAGTAGGCTTAACATCGCGAAAAGTCAATTATAAAACTAAGCTATTAAAACTAATTTACAATTTAATAGAATAATTCAAATAACGTTTTATAACTAGCACATATGAAGTACATGTTTGAACTATGTTAAGCAAACTCCAATGTATGAAATTTTTTTTAATTTTTAAAATTCTTTTTTAATATTTAAAAATTTTCGTAAATTTTATTATACATTTTGTTAAGTAAAGTAATTTACGAAAACTTTCAACTTTTAGAAAAAAAATAATAGAAAAATTTAAATCAACACTGAAAGCAGCTATTCTCATTTCTGTAGCTTTTATGAGAACAATATCTTCAACCACAATGGTAACGAGGCAGAGGCAGAGAGGCAGCCATACTGCGTGCAATTCAAACCAATTTTCTTCTTGTCTGCTACGAATATGCACTCCAGAAGAAAAAAAAAAACAATATTCTCCCATTAAACTGATGAACAGTGTTGATTTAGTAGACAAAGAAACTACACAGACTGGAAATCACCAATTTAGCAACAATTTTTGTATAATTGCACCATCACTTGTACATTAGCACAGTATAATCTTTACATTTCAACACTTAAACTTAACTTCACACGTGCAACTGATAAGCAGTATTGTAAAGTAAAAATTTTTACCATGTTAATGTTTATTATTAAAATCATAAAAAAGAAATATAACCGATTTCCAGACATGGCAGCCACCTAAGTTAGCTTTTATTACAAATAATCAAATTCCATGTATTATAATAATTTTTAAAAGATAAATAAGTAAATAAATAAATAAATGAATAAATAAATAAACTTTTTGGATGCACCTACAGACTGTAAAACTGCATTAGGGTAAAAGCGAAAAGAACTAAGTTTCAGAATAATTTATTGTATAAGTAGTCAACATGGAAAAGTACAAATATTGCAATACAACCAAACTACTTCGGAAAAAAACGTACAACAGCCGGCTGTTATTTTTTTATCATCTTTTCTTTTGACAAATAAATTAATTTGTAAAATGTACACAATCTCATCATTGGTAATCTCAAACTGGGCTTTGAAGAAAGAGATCTGAAATAGAACACTCAAGAAATATTTTTCGTCTTTTTTTTCTTAAAGAGAGATTCTTAGGGAAAGGGGGCATTTGGACCAGGAAATTGTAATCAAATTAATAAAAAAAATTCATTCCCTAGTTGTTGTTTCTTTTTTTTCCATATGAGAGATACTCATCAAAGATGAACAAAAAAGTGTCACACAAATTTCCACAATAAGCAAAAAACTACACGATTGGCTAAAAGTAATCCATCAGACTACAAGGATCAACATCAACTTAGAGGTTAGTAATTAAGTTAATTTAAAGAGAATAATAAATAAAAGAGAAAATATTTTTACTTAGTAAAAAGGATTAACGTGAGAAAATGACACCAATGACAAAAATCATTAGATAATAAATAAATAATCAAACACTTTGAGGGCATGGGATTACACAATTAAGTAGTTACTTTTTTTTTGTTCTTTTAAAGAAAAATTCACTATTTACACTTAAAAAGAGATCAGTTTTCAAAGTTTACTTCTTCAACTGGCCTGCAAACTTTTCTTTTTTTTTATTTTAATAATTAATAAATTTAATAAAGAAATATTCGGTCATTCAAATAAAATGGATGAGAGATAGAGAAAAAGGGGTAACACATTTAAGGATAAAGATTTTTTTAAGTAGTAAAATTTCACACTAAACTGAGACACGAAAACTGAGTATATATTTGTATACAGATACAAGACTAGCTTCACAATTGAAAAAAGTTGAGCCAAGACCATGCAACAATGTCTAAGAAAAAAAGGAGTGAAAGATTTTTCCATAACTCTAAAAGATTTTCTTCAAGATTTCTTTTCTCTCTCTTTGGAGACACTAATAAATAGAAAAATTAATCTTTTTTCAGGGGAAATGGGATTTTCTCTTCTCTTTTTTTTTCTTTTTATTTTTTTTTTCAAATTTCTTAACTCCTTAATCATGGAACAATAAATTATTGCATCATTTTGAGGAAGATTTGGGATTTCCCACCTCAATATTATTTTTTATTATTTTTTTTAAATATTTCGGTGCCATTCATTATGGCTGTGCTGCAGAGACAATTCACTGGAACGTCAAAAATATTTTTACACTTTTTTCTTAAAAGTGGAAACTACTAAAAACCTTTTTGTTTCTACAGCTCAAAATGTCTACTGTGGGGGTGGACTATTATCTAGCTACCATTATTCTCCATTGTTTTCTCTAGAAAATCAATTTGATTCTTTTTTCCTGTGTGCTTATTAAATATTTTACAAATTCCATTCAAATATCCCAAATAAGTCAAGCAAAGCCAAATTTGCTGATTTTTTTTTGTTTTCTTTTTTTTTTTACATTTTGACAAAAAATTGCATCCGAGAAATATTATTAACTAGGCTTAGCAGACATCTTGCCACCTTTAAATATTAGCAGAAACAGTTTTTTTTTTTAAATATTCTGCAGCATCAAACAACTTCATAAAATACAATTCAGTATTTTTTTTATTTCAAGCCAGCCTCAAACTTGGGATGGAAGGGGTTGTTATTTTTGAGTAGCCATTTTTATTCGCGCTATCCCCCTCCCTGCCCGCCCAACTGGACATAAAAGTCCCATGACTAGATTTGCTTAGTATATAATAAGATATATATATATATATTTTCATATTTTTTAAAAATTTTTTTCATTTTTACTGCAGTAAAAATTTTCATGGGCATCAAAAATTCAGAGCAAAAAACACTAAAACCATATACAGACACACTGACAAGCAAAAAGAAAGAAAAAAAAATTTTAATTTTTGAAAATCAATTTTGTTTTTAAAACATACCCAATTTCCTTTTTTATTTTTTTTTAAATATCTCTTAAAAATATCACTTTTGTCTTTTAACTGTCGTAACTTTTAAAAAAAAACTTTCAGGAATGTTTGTCTTTTAAAGGAATGGTCAAATTAATACTTTTTAAAATTATATTTTATATATCATTTTAAATTCCAAAAAAATTCTTATAATAATAATAAGTTATTAATATTAAATAAGTTTAAAAATTTGTTTTTCCCTTAATATTTTCAACCTTTGAGGTTTGGCTTTAACATCATGATAAATTTTATCAAAAATGGTATTTTCTTTTTGGTTGACTAGCTTTGTATTTCTATATTGTTAATTATATACAAGTGACCTTTAATATGAAAAAATTCCATTTTCCTGACATTTTTTTTATATTATTTGTTTTTACCAAAATTCACTGGAAGATCATTAAGTAACCACTTGCTACCCGAATTTTTCTCTTTTATCCTCCTCTCTATAACCACAATCTCTTCCAACATTAGCTACCGACATATTATAGGAATGATTTCTGTATTTAGTTTCTTTTTTAATCTTTTTACAAAAATATACCAAGTGGAAGTTGATGTATTATTTATGACTGGGCTTTTATTTTTTCTTTTTATCTTTAAAACTTCAAAAAAATTTTGCGCGTTCAATACCATCCTGAATTGTCTCATGGAATGTGATGGGGGAGTAGTGAACACAAATAATCAGTGAGCTAAGTATATGGATTTTAGCTTTGCTGTAATTATTGTTTTTGGGTTATTCAATTTTTCCAATTTCAACAATTTTGAAAATAAAAATAAAATCAAAACAAAAAATAAATTATAAAACAAAAATTTCAAATTAAAATTTAAAATTAAAATAATCAATTTTTTAAAAAATAAACCAAAAAACAAAATAAAATCAAAATTATAAACAAAAGAAACAAAACAAAACAAAAAAAAATTGTCCAATTAAATCAAATTTAATCAAAAGAAAAAAATGAAAAAACACAAATGCAAACTTTTCTGTTTAAACCTAAAGTAACTTAAACCTAAATTCAAAATAAACCCAAAAAAATTATATCAAATTACTCTAGTAAATTAAAAATTAATGATAAACTAAATGGGGGAATAAAGCATACAGCAGCAACTTGCTAAACCTAAAATTAAGTGAATACTTCTGCAGACCTATATAGGGAAATAAACAAAAGCGAACACTCAAAATAATACAAGACAAAAATAATGTCACTAACATGAAAGAGAAAAGAGAAAAATTAGATCAATAAAATAAAAACATAACTAAATAGTAACTCAGCTCCTGGCTACTAAACCGATGACAAAAATAAGCATCTTTCTAATAATATAAAGTATCCTTTTTGCAAAATAATGCTCAATTTTTTTCAAAAATTTGAAACAAAAAAAATTTCTTTTTTTTCCTCTGGTAAAAAAATATTTTTTTTTTCATTTTTTAAAATTTCTAAATTTTAAATCCCAATCTCGAGGGTCATAAAATTATTTTTTCTTTTAAATACTATGTGACACTTATAAAAAATTAATGTTCCAAATTTGAACACAAAAGGTATAACCATACAATCTGCATGATATAAATCCAATTAACAAAATTATAAAACAAATGATATTATAATCCAGATTCAGTGCCACTTTTTAACATCAAACCCTCAATTATTTAAAAAAAAAATTATAACACTAAGAAAAAAATAACCAAAAACAAAAATCAAAAATTAAAACAAAGTAATTAACAATTCAAATCAAAATTAAAAAGAAAAAATGCAATCGTAAACATACGATAAACAAAACCAAAAAAAAAATTATAATATAATTATTGGTTCCATTTCTATTTTCATGGAACACCGTTCCATTTCCTTTGTATTTTTTTTAAACAACAACTTGATGATTAATAATTAATAATACTCTCCACAAATACAGACTGGGGACAGCGACAAATGCCACGCGCCATGTAAATGTGCCGCCAACGCAGATGTCGCCGTCGCTCCCAAATTCATTCGAAGTCGCTTTTCAAAAAACCACTTAACGATGAGAACAAGAGACAAAAAATATATCAAAGTTCCATGTCACGTGACCATAAGTACAAGTTCGCTCAGTTTTTTTTCTTTTCAAGTTATTTGACTAGAAAAATTTTAACTCTGCTCGCTTGAGCCCACGGGGTCTGTGAGCCTGACCGATGTCCGCCGTTAGAGCCCATTACATAAGGGCTAAATCTCCCTCGCCCCCGCCTTTCTAAAAAAAACACAAGGTAAGAAGGAGGGAGACTTGTTCCCTTGGTTCTTTTTGTTTAAAAAATTCATCAAAACAAAAAAATTAAATTAAATTAAAAAAATAATTCAAATTTTCTTTCTTTTAAAATGCAAAAATTAAAGAGAAAAACTAAATTAAACGAAAACCAAAAATATAACCAAAAGTTAGAAATCATGGGCATGGGACGGTGCAACGGACAGGCTCGTCTTCCCAAACCTCTCTACGTCTTGCGGTTATTCGTCTTGAAGGAGACTTGGAGCACGCGGTTGCCCAACGCGTATCCGTTCAGCGACTGAATGGCCACCACTGCTTCGTCATAATTGGTCATCGTGACAAAACCGAATCCTTTGCACTTATTTGTTTGCAGGTCACGGATAACTTTCACGTTCTGCACTGCGCCAAAAGGTCCAAAGAGCTGCCATAGGATGTTCTCCTCCGTCTCCGGGGCCAGGTTGTACACGAAGATACACCAACCGGACCCGTTCACCGCGTTGCCGGCCATCAGGGAATTGGCCAACAGGTCACCAGCCATCGGGGAATACCTAGTCACGAGTTATCGCACAACGTCAAACATTTACCGTTATGGTACAAAAATAAAACAAAATAAAAATAAACAAAATAAAAAATAAATAAACAAAAAATAATTCAAAAATATAAACCAAAATTAATTTAAATTAAAAACAAAAACAAAGTAATTTTTTCTCTAAATTTTATACAACTTTTGTATATTATCATTTTAATACAGTATTATACTGACTATATATTTGTTTTTAGATTTTTTTTAATACGAAATAAAAATATCCAATTAGCGAATTATATATGTATAATAACGTGACCACTGTTAAAGCGCTAAACGTTACAAACCAGCCGTTCTGATTTTTCAAGTGTGTCAAATTCGCACTCAGCTCAAGAGGGGCAAAGATTTTTTTTTTAAATTTTATTTATTATTTTTTTTTTGGAGGAAAGAAAAATTGGGGAAAAGAATAGATTGGTGGGTCTGTCGTCACGGACCCATCTGGAGGTTGCTACGAGCGTTGTCAATGTTTTTCTCTACAGACAACGATATTAAACCACGTCTTAGCGGTCGGCATTATCTTACCCGCATCGATCACACGGTAAATTAAAAACAAAAAACAAAAAAGGTATTTTTTCTTTCTTTCATCTTGTATTAATTTTTTTATTTAAATGTTACTAATAAAAAAATTTTTCTGCACCGCTTTTCTTTTTAATAGTCAAAATAAAAGTCAAACTAAAAAGTAAAAAGAAAAACGGCACATTTTTTCCATCATTTCATCATCTTTAAAAATTACCCTTTTATTAAACACTTATTAAAACCCCGCACTTTCTGAAAGACCAGTTTGCCCGTATTTTTTGGAAATAAAACATGTTTCAAATAATAAAACTACTAGAAAGCTTACTAGAAGTCACTACAGAAAAGAAATAAAAAACAAAAAAATGCAAAAGCGGAAAGGTGGAAAAAGCAAATTGAAGTGTAAGTTGCAGATCAGAGAAAATTAAAATAAAATAATAAAAAAAATTTAACTAAACCAAATAATTTTAAATTATAATAAATAAAAAATAACTTAAAAAGTAATAAAAACGAAAAATTAAATTACTGACCTCTGAACTGCCCTGCTTACAGTTGCCACGGCTTTACCAGAACTATAAAAAAATTTACAAAAAAATAAAAATAAAAATAAAATTCAAAATCAATGCTTTTTTAAAATAAATAAATAAAATTTAATTTTTATTTTTAACGTCGCGTGGCAATTTCATGCAAACTTAAAAAAATAATAAAAAATGTTCAGGACAGAAAAAAATATTTAAAAACTTCAAACGAAAAATAAATGCTTTTATTGGGATTCCAATTAAAATTCAAAAGTTAAATAAGAAGTAAATTATAAATCAGCAGGAAAACTTTGCTTAATAAAAACAAATTAAAAAATCAAAATTCAAAAACAAATTAAAAAATTAAAAATAAAAAAAAATCAACACCATGCAAAGGCATTTTTTTTATAAACAGAAAAATTCATAATAAAAATGGGGCTGAAAACTGAAATGAAACCTCACATTAACTAACCTTAACTTTACCTAACACCAATCCAAATTTAAAACAAAAATTTAAATAAACCAAATCAAATTATAAAAATAATCCACTTTATTTCATTTCAGTTTTCCATCGACACACTTTTCCATTCTACGTATTCGTCCATTACCGCTCCCTCACTCACATCACCACTTGATTCCCTAACCCCACACACAAATGCACCGAAGATTCGAGCCTAAAACCTTAAAAAACACCATTTTTTTATTTTACATAAAAACCAAAATCCTCATTCGAACGACGGTGCACAACACCCAACCCCACAATTTACCAACATAATAATAAAATGCATAAAAACCTGCAAATAAATTCTTTAAAAAATTTCTCTAAAAAAATCGAAAATTTAAAATTTAATTTCAAATTCAAATATAATTAAATAAAAATATATATATAACCAAATATAATATGAATTTAATTCAACAAAACCAAACCAAGGACGAATAAATAGCAAAATGGAAGTATGTGATCCAAGTACCTGGATAGTGGGACCTGGGTTAGAGGAATGTACCTGAAGCGGCCTGTCGGATGATGGATGGGACCGCCAAAACGTCTTTGTGGGGACAGATAGGCGGCTAGTGGGGGTATTGCCTTGGCGTTGTTACTCGGGTTGTTGGCAAACTTGACAGTGATCGGTTCGGCGGCTCCGTCCGGGATCGTTCCATGCAGCTTCTGGATCGCTCGTTCAGCTTCCACTCTTTGGTCAAATCGGATAAAGCCAACACCTTTGGATAGTCCTAAAGGGGGTGAATATAATGCAAATAAACAGCAAGAGGAGGGGGAGCAAACGGGACAGAAGAAAGCGAGGGTTTGTGAAAAGAGGAGGAATTTTGTTTACAGAAAGGAGAGAGAGAAGATTTGTGTTAGTAAGTTAAAACAAAAATAAGAAGCAGATGTAACAAAACAAAAAAGGTGGGTGAGGACATGTGAGGAGGTGGATGAAAAACAAAAACATAAGTCGGGAAAAGGAATTTAAAAATAAAGGAAAAAATGCGTCCATCAAAATAGTAGTTTTTGATGTAAGGAAATTTTTTTATTTTTTTTTTCGTTCGTATTTTTTTGTTTTTGAAATATTTTAAAATATTTTCAATAGTTTCAAGACCAAACAATTTAAAACAACAAAAATTAACAAATTATGAAATTATATCAATCAAATAAAACATAAAATTATTAAATAATAATTTTATAAAAATTTTGCAAGACCAATTAATAATAATAATTTTCTTTTCATAAAAAATAAAAAAATTAATTGTGCTGGGCGACTTAAGCAACATAAAGCAAAACCGCAGTTAGTGGAGAACGTGTTAAATATACGTTATGAAAACGTAAGGAAAATCACAACAGCAAATATATGCACATACAAAATTTCTTAACATTAAAAACTAATACTTAAAATTATAAACAACAAAATAATACACTTAAAATTCTTAAATTCAAACGATAAATTTATAAATATAAAATCACTTTAAAAAATAAATGTAATAAATATAAAGAATCTTAACGAAACAAATTTTAAGATATAAAAAAAATAATTTTAATCAGTTAATGTCAATGGCCTTTACCTGTAATATTGTCACAAAGTATCCGCGATGTGATGATGCGACCGTACGGAGTGAACAAATTTTCTAAATCTTGCTGTGCCATGGATTTCGGTAATCCGCTCACGTACAGATTGGCACCCTTTATTGCTTCACTACTTGGTCTGGCATATGACACCTACACAAATTAAAACCCACATTTAACATTTCAGCTAAAGCCCAACATATCCCCTCTTTTCATTTACAACATATCAAAAAACCCAATTAAACCCAAACCTACGCACTAAAACTAAGTAACCATCTACCATCTTCTTTTCCTCTCAACATATGGAATTTCTTCCACAATTCAAACAGGAAATATCTTTTCTTTTTAAATAAATTTAATGGCTACAGATGGTAAAATAAAATTAGCCGATGTTTTAGTTCCGCTACGAAAATTACCCCTAACATCCCGTTATTAGGTTTAAATTCATATTTTTAATCGCTATTTACACATTAATTTGGCATTAAAACATTTTTTTTTGTATTTTAAGCATTTTATTCATTCATTTTTACTTAAAAAAATAAGATTTGAGTAATTAAAACATTAGTGTTAAAATTTGCGTCATTAGTAACAAAAAATACAGCAAAGTCTATTTATAATGATCAAAATTTTCCACTAATTCCTTGCCTAACTTAATTTAAATCTACTAAAAGTACTTAAATGCAACTTAATAGTGAATAATCTATTTACCCTTTTCTCCTTAACTTTTATACATACCTTGATGGTTTTATTCTGAAGACGTAACCCGTTCAGCGTGTTTATGGCTTTTTCAGCATCTTCAGGTCGCACGTAATTAACAAACCCATATCCCAAACTTTGCCCTACAATAAGATGGAATAAAAAAGAAAAAAATTAAAAGTATTACATTAGTCAGTGACTACACCAATCACAAATAAACCAGTACAATCAATTCAAATTAGACAAACTAAAATAAAAATCCTTGTATTCTTTCCACAACTTTTATTTATAAATTTAAAAAGGAAAAAAAAATTCTTTTTTCACCTTTTTTTTAAATCCTTTAACGACTTGATTGCTCACATATTTAGTTCTGCAGCTCAATTTCAAACCGTAAATAAAAATAGCTTCAACAGACACTACTAAGGAAGACTATTCTTGGATAATCCATCACATACATAAACCGCCATTTTGAAATTATTGAAAACATGCCATTTAATGATTTACTAATAAAAAATTCTCATCAAATTACTTCACACACCCTTGTGTTAAAAATCAATACCAACCATAAAAATAAAATTCAACTAAATTAAAAAATAAAACAAAAGAAATAAAAAACGTATTATTGACATGAAGGACATTGAGCGTAAATATTCTAAAAGTAAACCCGTTGAATATCGAGTCGCATTGCGGTTTTAAATTTTCCCGTCGGTGGCACCATTCCAAGTTTCACCAGACACTAACAGCGACACATATTGCCTCGTCTACCACTAAACATCGAGTCAATTCAAACTGTCAAAATACGCATAAAACGTCAAAACTTTAAGCTAAAAAAGAGAATAAACTCCGTGCATTAAAATTAAAACAACCACTCGATTTATTATGCAAAACCCATTATCTAGCTAAATAAGCTTCTCGAAAAACCAGTCAGCTGACAAATTCAACCCAAATAAACACCATCAAGACTCATAATTTATTTAATCGACCGGTCAATATATATCCACATAACCTCGAGCCAACCAAAGTACATTGGGAGCCAAATCTAATTGTGTAGAAATCAAAATAAAATTTACCACTTACTCTTTTTAAGCCAATTATTTTCATATAAATTTTCAAAAATGTTTACTACTTTTAGCCAATTTGTCAGATAAACGTAACATATTTTTCTTTTTTTTCTTTATTTTTCTGAACTCACTTTTATTTTTGCTTAATATATCTCACATGTCAATATCGGCCAGTGCATTTATCG
>JAQFZN010001453.1:0-15822 GCA_034687075.1 Geophilus carpophagus
AACAGCCAATGGAACGAATAAATATGTATATAAATAGGAGTAACATATTTTCACGAAACAAGTCTCCCATCACCATCGGACAAAATAATATACAAGTTTTGAGCAAAACTAAGAGTAAAAAAAATTGACAAAATAAAATAGTGAGAATCGGTTCCTGTTCGAGTGGTGCATAGACCAAAATACGATGAATTATTATTATTATTGCTGTGAAATTCGAACCACCTACACGCCCAAAAATTAAAGTAAAAAAAAAAATTATTATAAAAAAAATAATAATGGGCGCGAGAGTATGTTGACTGAGGGTCAAATGATGGCGAGTTTCATTGAGCACAAATGCAACCAGCGACTAAATAGGAAGACCACCACGCTTTAACCTCCACTTAACTCGAGTTTGCGATACTTCTTCCGCATATTCGAAACTGGATCTTTAAAAAGTACAGGATCGAAACGAACGTTAGATCTTACGAGTGGCATGTGACCAAAAATGGAGGCGAAGGTGTTAATGCACGTTTGACGCTGCACGAAATGGTCCGGATCGTTCCAAGGTGTCGGATACGATTTACTACCGGGTAACATGCTTTCCTTGTACTGTTTTCGTTGCGTCACTTTGATCGGTGGTAATTTGGTCACGTGGCTCACTAAGAAGTTGATAAGTATGTCTTCGCAGTTCTGCGACTGGTCCACCGTTTTGTGCAGTAGGGCATTGAGCGCGTAAGTGTAGAGGTAATTATAATATCTAAACGTAATATATATTAATATTAATATTAATTCATTCTCCCATATTCGAACCTGTGATAAAAGGCGGCTCCGGTAAGGACGATGGAAAAGTCGTTCGTCCACTTGGATGTGTATCCCCAACAATTTTTACTATCGTCCCAAAAATGTGCACGTGCCGGGTAACCTACTATCCGCTCCGGAAACGATTGCCAAACGAGAAAGGCAAAGTCCACCTAATAAAGCACTCGAGAAATAAATAAATATCGATAAATTAGCAATCAGTATTCAGTACCTCTTCTGTATTGAGAATAGCATCTTCGTCCAAACTCAAAACGGCATCAGTCTGAACGATAGAATGCGGATAAAAACGGGCACTGATTGTCTACAATATAAAACGATTCTAGTTGATAAACATGATGATTATAATTAATAAAAATGATTCTAGACCTTATGCTGAGGTTGAATAATGTTAATCGAAACTGTAGTTGCCGGCCATTTACCGAGAGTAGGTGATGGTCGATCGTTGGTCCAAATGATCACAATCTTTATAAAAAAGAAAAAAATGCTGCATCGAATAATATCGATAAAACTGACCATTTTTTAACTCACTCTAGCAACGTATTGTGACTTGGCCACGTTTCGAACCAGCTTAAAAAGTGGAGACGCGACTGTCAAACTCGGACTGGTCGCGTATATAACTGCAGTAAATTTCGAGTCTGGTTTTGTGCCTGTAGGCAAGTAGTAAAACGGATAATGGCGCATCACGTCGGAAAATTGTGGTAGAGTAGCTAATGCTCCCGGTTGAGTATTCCAAACAAATGATGAAGACGCACTCGGCCTTTGTACTCGACCACGAATTATCTGCAAAATTGTATACATACATATATTTATTTATTTTTAAATATATATATATTTTCAAACCACCTCTAAAGTCGTTAAAGCAATTTTTTCAATAGATGAAAAATACTGATCCCACAAGACTTGAGTTTGCTGATGCATTTCATGAATTCGTGTTGGCGGAATAGAGCGGATCAAATCGGGCACCTTAAAAAAAAAAGAAATAAAATTGATTGGAATGAATTAAAAAATAAAATAAACAATTTGACACCTGAAGCAGAAGACGCTCGTCTGCCCATACAGCAGCCGCGCACCAGTCGATCACCTCCGCAAAAGGAAGTTCCCAACCATTACTGAGTAAAACCGGGATGCAACCCGCCTGGAGGGCTTCCAGAAACCGAAAAGAACCCAAACGTCGACCACGTGGAACCAAACAGAAGGTTGCATTATGAAGTAGAAGTTGATAGTCAAACCTAATTAATGAAAAAAGAATAAATAAAATATATAGTAGGCCTGAAGCAAAAATAAAGAATCATCATCATCATCCTTGTTTGGTAATCTTACTTGTCGTATTGGGCGTTGTCCTTTTCGCACCTATCGTCCTTCATGTCCTTCCAACTTTTACCATGTTTACAGGTGGTCACTAATACCATGTCGCGTCCATTGTGTAAATGATGGAGCGCATTTCTAGTCTCAGATCCAATTCCATACACGTAACGTTTTCCCTTAAAGGCGAGGGTAAATTTATTGGTAACGGGAAAATGATTGGCGACTACGTGTCCGCGATCGCCGCCTCTGGCCGGGTGATTTTTCGGGAAGAGTGGAAGTGACACGTCAAAGTTGGGACGGAAATGGGAAAGCGACGCACTAGCTTTGGCCACGATCGCCTGTCCTGGGTCAAAACCGAGTTCAGTTTCGTTATAATCAGGCCACGTACCCGAGTACAAATTAAAAACGACATGATTTCGTCCGTTGTTCCAGTGGGTGCCGAGTTTATTCAATTTACCCACCATGTTTTTCACATAATCCTGACTGAGTGTGTCACGATCTAAAGTGTCCGATGCAAGTACAAACACGCACGCTTTACTCGGATCGGACGTGTAGTAACGGGATTCTTGTATGGCACTCACGAGTTTGTGATAAGCGGGTGAAACTTTGTCCGTTAAAGGGTAAACGTACACTTTGAAATCCGAGCGACAAAGCGACGAATCGAAACAAGTTTCCATACGACACTCGCTGTACGAACGACTAGTTGCGTGATCGAGTCGTCTATTTCTCGGCGATAGAGATAAATCCTCGTCATATTTTAAATCGTCAGTGTCTAAAAAAAAACGCCACTTATTAGATTGCACTTTCTTTCGCTTGTCGCCATCTTGCTTCAGCCTAATTCCTCCATAATACGAGAAAAGCAGAAAAGCGCAACTCATGAGCACGAGAAGATAGCGCTTTTTCGCCTGCATCGGAACATTTAGGTTTTCCGATCATAATGTCCTCCACTCACAGGCCTCGACGGTCTCATCGCCGATTCACGACGAACGAGCATGTGCATCCTCATCTACTCATGGCACCCCGTCGCCGCCGCCGCCATACTAGATCGCTTGCTCGCTCCTGTCAGGAGCCCGACGCAACTGATGCGTCGTCGCTCGCTCACTCCATCGTATTACACTATTTACAAACACAACTTACGATTTTGTTATCGATTTATTAACGAATACAAATTAAAATAAACATTAAAATTACGAAAACTAACTTCTCTTAACATTTAAAATAAAATAAAATAAAAATGAAAAGAAATAAACGATTTAGCAGACGGAAGAAATACGCCTACCAATCTTTCATCTGAGTAACTTAATCTGTAACGGATGTAACAAAAAAAAAAAAAATAGTAAATCGAATGACTACATGCTATTTAAATGCTCTTCTTTTTCGATCGACTCGATAGTCAAGATATTTTTTTTTCAATTAATTTTCATCGTTACTCTTCACACAAAACCAAAATTCTTAGTTTTAATGGCGAGTAAAAGTTTACTCTTAAGAATCGTTTTAGACGAATACAGTGGGATGTAAAGACGTGAAATACACGTGTTAGCCGTAGGTAAATGTTGATCGTCAGCAGGTCGAATTGTGATACTTGGCATCGGCTGAAATCCTTCTTCGCTCGCGGGTAGTGCCGGACTCCCGGTCCAAAAGTAAACCTGATCAAATTATTATTTATTAAACTCATTTATTAATTAAACTCATTTATTATACTAACCAAATCTTGTTTCTCTTGATTATTCATTTTTTCGACACTAGACCAAAACCAACGCTTAAATTTAAGTAATTTTTCACCACCTTCACCTGGAAATAAATATTCGAGTTAAAATATTATTAACTTTGACCATGTTAAGAAGCGTTGAATCCTACCACTTTCATCGTTGAACGATGTGTATTGAATTAATGTCTGTACGTTTACTTCGCCTACTCCGTTAAGTAAGAGACGAAAATCTTCGGCCGTTAACCCTTCTAAAGCGGAACTCGGCAGAACGTCTAATACACCCGAACGAAGTGCCTAAATCATTTACAATAACGATTAAAAATTAATTAAACAAAGTAATAAAAAAAACCTTTCACCTCTAGGGCTTTCTCTTGAGCTTTAATCATTCGATACTCGGCATAACGCCTTACATAATCGTAAACATTCTGAGCCGTCATTTCGATATTTCGTCCTCCAGGAATTAATTCAACGGAGTCACCACCCTGCAAATAATTACAACAGCATAGGTTGTCTTCTTTTTTTTTTTCAAATTCAATTTCTAAATAATTACCTCTTCAGTGCACAAATCAATACTAAATGTGAGATCGAGAGCGGAGAAGAGTGTAGACGAATCTTTGGTTTCTGCATCCAATACTAACTGACGTAAACTTTCGTACATAACAGGATCAAAAAAGGCTAGATCGTGCCAGCGAATCGGTCGAGACAAAATAAATTTGATCACATGACGATTGAGAAAAATCGGACACAATTCGTTTTGCAATAAACATAGACCAATGATTCTATAAAAAAATATTCACATCACTCAAAATTTCGATTTTTTTTTTAAACGTGACAATAAAATTAATAATAATTATTACCTTCCTACATTCCTAAATGCATTGAGTCTCTCCGGAGTATTTTTGCCGGCTCTTACGCTGTAAAAGCCTCTCTTCCCCGGTTGATAAAACAATGGTGCACAATCTTCTAAATCATCTTCATCTTCACTACGACGTCCCGAGGAATTACTACTCTTCTTCGCTTTATCGGTAAGATTAAACATGTCCAAATCCAACAGTACATCGGTAGAATATTCGCTAAAGATCGAGTTAATCTATTATTATCACGATTATTATTACTCACTTATTAATACAATTGATCACTTACCGGCCATGCGACAAAATTATGTCTACTGCTTCGTCCACTCTTTGTCGTAACGATTCTTGATTTGCCAACAGCAGTAAAAGTTGTGCCGGTGACAACTCAAGCAACATTCCAGTAATCTTGCTAGCCAAGCTCTAAATAGCACACAAAATGAATATTATTACTATTTACCGTGTATGACATCATCACGCTGCTGTTCTTACCGGTCGAAGAGCTTGCACCATCGGATAGAGCCTTTCTCCTAACTGTTGTCGATTCGGACTGAGATGATCGTTTCCTTGACTACTTCCACCACCTTCGGACGACAACGAAAAAGGACGAGCATCGTACGATAAGCTTCTCCTACCCTCACGATCTCGACTTCTTTGTCCTTGAGCAGCACGCCGTTGTTCTCGTTCACGTTCTCTCGTTCGCAGTCTCTGGATTAAATCTATAATTTCAAAATAATAATTACTCGTATACACACCTACATTTTAGTAATATCTTTTTTCCTAGTACACTCATTACTGTATTGCATGGATTTCGTTCCGACTTGACATCCTTCCAAGTTGGGCAACTTTTCCGAAGAAAGTAATGCCTGAGAATAAAAATAAATTATTATTATTATTATAACGCGAAACTCGTTGCAATTCCGTCACGAAATATTTTACTTCCGCTATCGCCGTGTAAAATGTTCTAGCAACGCCGCTTCCTTCGCCGGGTTCATCTTTAAACGTTACTTTCACTCTATTCACAGTTAATGGAGGTCCGGTCGTGCTCGTACGTCGGTGGTAATTATTGTACTGAGTATTCAACTCTTTGAAAGTTTGCTGAATTAATGTATTCCGATCACGTTCAAACTGAGATAATAATTTAATTTAATGGAATATTAATAAAAAAATTAATAAATAAATAAATAAATAAATAAACTTTATAGCACAACGACTTACTCTCGTCAAAACCAGATCTCTTTGTTGAGAATTACGTAATTTTTCCATCTCCCGTCGAAATCTAGCCTCTTTTACCGGAAAACCACCCAGTTCAGATATAATCGAACCCGGTTCTGCTCCGACATCATCGACAAAAACATGGCCAAACAAATCCAACGTTAATCTCCATCTGCCCAAAAGTATATCGTGAGAAACTAATTGACCAATCATATTATTATTATTATGAGACCTAAAAAAAAAATAAAATAAAATTTCTTTAAAATTTCGTCCACTTAGAATTTCAATCTTTATATATTTATTATTACTTATTAGCATGGTCGGATGTATAATGCTGCGGAAGCGGTGGCAACCCTTTAGATGTTTCCACAGTCACATTTGCCGACACATTCTCGTTATTAACGGCAGGATCATCGCTCACGGCATCGATGCTTACTTGTAGCGATTTCTCATCTTCTTCCATTTCAACTTCTTCTTGGCTACTAGGTTTCGATGGTCCAGGAATGCTTTCGATGCCACCTTCTTGAGACTGTAATATATTCACAATATTCGTAATAAATGCTCAGTCTTAAACACATTTTTATATATTTATTTACCACGCTGTTGAGCGCTGCTTGCGCTTGAGCGGATCCTGCTAATACAATAACACTGGCTTTAGCAGGGGGCTGCTGCTGACCATTCGAGTTGTTCCCGAGTCGTTTATTAGGTGAAATAATTATCGGTGCTCGGAGAACCTCGGCATTCGAATTCGAAATTTCTGTCTTTCTATTCGACAGTAAATCGTCCTGAGTATGTCTCGCATAATTGGCAACGCCACTTTTAAACAACCTAACTGATGAAAAACTATGACTAGACGTAACAGTCTGTTGCAATTTCGTGGGCAATTCTAGTTTCCCACTACCATTCGTTTCAACTTCACGTTCGACACTGTCTAGATGATGATGATGATTGGTAGGAATAACGAGTTGCGACGATTTCGTAGAGATCGTCGCTCGCTGTTCAATTCCATCCGTGCGCGCAGACAAACCCAAACGAGTCGGCACCACGTCGAATGGATTGTTCGTTGCATTTGGTTCTGTAATAATTACTGTAAAATTATTATTTATTACTACGGTTATTTATTACTATAATTATTTATACCAGTAGTTTGAATAGGCTGTCGAGGAATTCCGAACAATTCTTCTCTTCTAGCATTCGGTTGCAAAAGTTGCGGTTGATCGGCAAGAGGTAACGATTCGGTAAGTGGTTGACTAAACGGGTCCAATGGTAGACAACCGATAAACAAAGTGGAATCGGAGCGTTGAAAAAACGGATGTTTGCGACCTTTACTTCCGGACGAGCTGACGTGACTCTCTTCGTCGACACTGTCCGTTTCCATGGCGACACTATGATTTATATCTTCATCTTGATCATCATTCTCGTTTTCATCCTACAATTTTAAATTATTACGTTAACACGATAAGAATTTAAAAAATTGCTTCTTTTTACCTGATCTGGCCACGTGTCCAAAGATTCTCTCGATACTTCGGCTTCGTTAACATCCGAACCGGATCGCATATAATAAATAAGTGCATCCAATACGTAAGCAATGTGTTTTAATGCAGAAATATCAATGATGGGCAAAGAGTCAGAGTGTTCGTTATTATGAGCTCTCATCAACGATAAACAATAAGATAAGAAGTCTCTTCTTGCTGATGAACTGTCTGCACCTAATTAATTATATTATTATTATTATTTTTTTATTTTTAATTATTTTAATATTTTTAATAATAACCCGTCGAAGTAATTCTGCTTCTGCGACGATTATCTAATAATTGAGTTTGACCATCTCGACCACGTTCTCGTAAACTGCGCACATGTTGCACATGCAGTGGATGAGCAGGATGCGAAGGATCGGAAGCGTTGCTCAAAGCAGTACCGAAACGCAATTGGGCTTCGGTGGAATCCATGACTGTGAGTAACCAGTCCCAAGTTGGTTTAAGCCGATACTCCAAGTATAGCTGAAATTGAAAACTCGCAAATAAGTCGGATAACAACAACAAGAAAAGA
Organism: Geophilus carpophagus; assembly: GCA_034687075.1. NCBI lineage: Eukaryota > Metazoa > Arthropoda > Chilopoda > Geophilomorpha > Geophilidae > Geophilus > Geophilus carpophagus. Next base: position 7,927 of record JAQFZN010001453.1, read on the forward strand.
AAAGAAAAAAAAATAACATCGCGCAGCTAACAAACCTGCAAATTAATCGATTCTTGAAACGAAACGTCGACAAATCGAGGAGCTGACGAATGGTAATCTTGCACCATTGTCAGCAAATCGGCAATCTGACGAATCACTATGCCGAATGCCCGAGCCAAGCAACTCGCAGTTGTTGCCATCGTTACAGGTTCCTGAGCCGCTGCCGCAGCAGCAATGTTAGCGCTGGCGGTTGTGGTGCGCCGTAAAGATGTTGGATCGATGTAAATAAGTCCGCTCGAACCTAATTAAATATCGAAAATAAAACTCAGTTCGAATAAATTAGCAATTATCGAATCGATACCGGTTGAATTTCCAACAGGAGTAGCGGACGTGGTAGATCGCAAAGTAGTTTCTCTCTGTCGCAGCGCCCATTGCATAGCTTGTGGAGCGAGGTTTGTTCTCGGTCCGTGACTCGTGTTCGTGCTACGCCGTTCCAACTGTTCGTCGAGAAAGGCCAACTCTTCCGTGTCGGGTTCGTCGGTCTCGGCTGCTTCGCTTTCGTCATCGTCCTCCTCCTGATTCGACGAATCGGCGGAATTATCTTCGGAAAAATAGGCCAAACTGGCAACACCTAAAATTTAATTAAGAAAAAAAAAAAATAATAAAAATATTTCTTTTTTTCTCTTAATATATATATATTTCTAACCAGCATCGGAACCGGCCGTCGCTCCAGTCGCTGCACTTCGTTGAGCACTAGCGTTATCAGGATTGCTGTGATTGCTATCGCTATCGCTTTCACTCTCCGCGAGTAAATCCAATTCCATGTCACTTTCATTGCCACCTATTATTTTTCGTTATTATACGATCAAATAAAATCTCGCTATCGAATAATAATAATAATAACCTTCATCGTCCTGTTCCGGAGGGACGTTGTCGTGCTCGCTTTGTTCGGTTCGGTCATCGCGTTCACTTTCCTCGTGGTCTTGATCCTCACCTACGATGCCTTCGACAACTTCTACTTCGGGATCTTCGTCTTCACGCTCGTGCGTACCGTCGACCGGACCCATTCTTGCGCCGATTCCCCGACCGTCGGTAATAAAATCGGAGCGAGCGGACGCGCTAGATCCGTTCGCTTCGCTAGAAACTGTGTGCGACAGTAACGGATCCACGGCAAATAATTCTTCACTCCCCTACATATGTAATAATAAATATAGAAACGTATTAAAAATCATTAAAAACGACTCGGAGAAGAGAAAGAAAAAAGCATACATGAACAGCGTCAATGCTGGAGCCAACGAGAGTAAACGGAGCTGTAGGTCTGGCCACGCCTAATCGAACCGGTGCTAAGAGCGAATCTGCTATTTCACAAAGTTCTTCTATGGCAATATTAATGAGTCCTTGAAACACTCGTTTACACTTCAACTGAGGCTGAGAAAAATTAGTACTACTGAGAAGAAACAAAAATAAATCAATTAACTTAATCAAATAACTCCGGAGTAATTTACGAGTCAGTCACCTCTTCTTTTTGCTCGGACTCGGTGCCATTTCGACGTTAATGATTACAAATATTCTAGCAACGGAGCGAACGAAACGACTAGCGACTGATTTTGCCTCATTTTTGCCCGACAAACTTTCAGCTTGGATTTCTCTGGTTAGAGTTGCGATTAAGGTGTCTAACATCTACAAATTTTTTTTTAGTAATTTAGTAATTCGAAATATCACACATTTTAGTGCTTTCAACATCATCATCAATCATTTCGCACACACTTTTACCTCCACACTGCATTTAATGAGCAAGCAGTGGGTGAATTTGTCCAGTAGAGCGCTTCCACTTTGACCGTTAAGATAAGCTTGATCCTCGTACAAATGTTGAATTCCAGCTCCGCCTTTGTTGTTGTTGTCTTTCCAACTCGACATAATCATCGCTTTAACAGCGTTCCAATCATTCAATAATCGTTCCAACGCTCTTCGACTGAAACGAGGTGGCTCGAGATCGTGTTCGGGCATATCGGCTTCTAATAATAAAACACAAGTTAAAAATTTTGATAATAATAATAATCGAATTACTTTATTCTCATTTTACCATCTTTAACTTTGACGTAAGAAATGAGTGTTCCTAAATCAGAAACTGGAGTTTTCCGAGATCCCGTTGTACTGCGTGGACGACTCGGTCGATATTGACGTTGCTCCACCAGTTGTCTACCAACTGTTTGCACCAAAAACAACAAAATATTTTCTACTCTAAAAGAGAAATTCGTTATTCATTATTCATTATTCATAAAAACACGTAATTATTATTCAGTTAGCAACCTGCTATTTGGCAATGTGACCAAATCTGTTTCGGTAATGAGACGATTTAAAAGTTCGTAACGAGCATTTTGCTGCCCAGAAATCAAAGCCTTGCACCGACACTTTTCCCAGCAATCGCAATAAGCAGTAGGTGACGTTCGTTTGAGTTTGCAATCGTGACCTTTATGGCAAACTCGAGCACATTCGGTACAGCAACAAAGTGATCCCGTAAGTCCACAAGTACGGCATTCGAAAATATCCTAGGTTTAAAAACAGTTATAAAAACAGTTTTTTTTAAATAGCTAGTTTTAACGAAGCTAACCTGATTGATGTGTTCGGCGCCGGTCCAAGTAAAACTGCACGTATCGTTGCAGCACACCACGTACAGCGGTGAATCGTCCGCTGTGGAACCACGTGGATAAAGCATCGATAACAACAATCGCTTTTGAGCCTCGCTATCCGCCGCCGCCGCCGCAGCCGCCGCAGCACCGACTTCTCGAGAAACGTTCTGAGCAGTGTCCAATAGAATTAATGCTGCTGGATAAGCCCGACCAGCTACGGCAGCCATGAAAGGTGTACAGCCTTGAGCATCTCTGTTGTAATTTTAAACAATTATTAGTTAAAAATAATAATTATCAAGTACATTACTTGTCATTACTTTGCAGATAATAAATCTTTGAGATGTAGTGCTAAAATAGGACTATCCAATAATAATTTTAAACTATTCATAGCGTTCACTCTTCGTTCAGTTGGATCCAAATTTGCTGGAGGAACCGATTGACCAGATGCGAACGAACTTAGGGAAGACAGAGATCCTATATAAAAAAGTAAATTCAGTATTCAGTAAATTATCGAGGAGTAATCGACAACAACAGTAATTGGCATACACAAAAATAAAAACTTTTAAGCTAGTGGTTGAAGATGGAAAAAAGTAACATTGATCAGACCATGTGAGAAAAATAATATAAAATAAAATCACAAATGCTGATTGAAAACACCTGAGAGTCCACCTGTGGTTGCTTTGGCCGAGGCGAGGCTGCAGCTTGATGGGCCAATCATACTATCCTCGTCTCCTGTCAAATACGTAATATTTTCCATCAACAAGCTACTCGCTGATTGATTCAACCATTATTTCCAGTTATTCAAAGCGTATATGTCACTCGTCCGTACCTGAATGTTGATCCGAAGGTTCGGGCGGCCAGGATAATGTCGGAATGGCCACGTCCGAGTCTCTATCTGATTCTCTAGCTTCGGCGGCGCCGACCGACGACGAACGAACGGCAGTAGCAGCACGACGCATCATTTCACGCAAGCTTACACTACTCGATATGTATACTTAAACAAAAAAAAAAAAAAAATCTAAAACACTTTAATCTTACCTGCGGGCAGCCATATTGGAAGCAGTTGAACTCATCACATTGGTAAGTGCCTCCATAGTGTCTAAACCGTTGTTACTCGAAACCGCATTTCCGTCTTGTAAATTGTAAAATAATAATAATAATTGTAAATTTAATTAAAATGTAAGTTAATAATTAATAACCTTCGGAATCCTTATTCGAAGTAGGCACACACATGGAAACGCAAGCGTGTAAAATATTACGATTTCCATCACATCTTTCTAACAAAATTCGTTGTAATGTTGTTTGATTAGTAGTACACCCTATTAAAATGTGATTAAAAAAATGTAAATCGGAGGTGTGTGTAATATTATTCATTAATATCTTACTCGGATCTTGTTCCAATGCACCTAAAATTGATTTAATTCCATCAACGTCACATCGTAAAATCCTCGGCATCAAAGTTTGATGCTAGAAAAAAAAAAATAAAAAAAAAAAAAAAGCTAAACTCGATATTCATTCGCAACTTATACTCGTTTACCTCGAGTGTCAACACGATGATGGCAACTTTACATTTTTGATTCGCATTCTGATTGGCCAACGTATGTATCCCGAGTCCAATACATTTAGCAGGTGGTAAATCTAACCAGATGGGATCGCGTATACTATCGGCACAATCTTTTCCGAGTGGATATAACGTGCTATTTCCGTCATGCAAAAGTGTTATAGCTTCGTTTTGCTACCGCAATAAATAAATAAATAAATAAATATAAACCGTTATTAAAGCGTATACAAACGCAAATACTCGTTTTATTACTTCTCCGAACGTCGTCAAGACCACGTTGTTTGCTTTGAGCCCGACAAATGAGTTTATATCGGTTGGAAAATTACTATCCTGTTCTACTTTACCACAGCTCAAGTTATAAACGACGTAACTCAATTTCGAATTATTTTTAACGATAGCATGTATACCTGTTTTGAGATAAAACCATAAGGAGTTAGTAAGCAAATTATCATTAATAAACAATTACGATTATTTTACCCGATCCATTTACAGAAATTGCGAGTAATTGACCAGTATCCATAATGGATACCTTTTTAGGTATTTTTTGGAAACAATCGGGAACTCTAGGCAAGCTACCCGATTTGACAACCTAAAAAAAAAAATAGCGTTACTCAAATAATTATTTAATAAAATAGCTTATAGAACTCGCTTGTAATTCATCTTTTCTAAGTAAACGACAGTCTTGAAGTAATACTGCAATATCTTCGTTCGAAGGTGACGAAGTACATTCTTTAGATGCAAATCTCACAGCCGCGAACGCACCGTCCACTTTTAAAACTTTGCCTAATGGAATGTTCCGTACATCTTCGACGAATATAACGCTGTGAAGTGGCCAATCTTCCTCGTCTTTTTTCTCATTCTCCTCTTTTAATGGAATTGTTTGCTTTTTGTGTCGTTCTAAAAAAAAATGAAAATAAATAAACAAATTTAACAAAATTATAAAAAAAATAATAATGATATCATTTTACTGTGAGATGCGGGACTAGTGATAGATCCTGTATCGCTACAAGTCGACGAGGCAGGTGATGGCGGCGGTGGCATATCAGTCTTGTCAGACTTCTGTTCCGAAGCTTTCGATTCAAGTTTCAATTCAGCTTTCTTTTCCCTACATTAAATTTCAATAATTAAATTAAATTAAATTAAATTTTAATTAAATCGTAGAATGTCATACACGAAAGGTAACATCGGTGGAAGTATTTTAAAACGACAAGTATCGCTCAAATTCCAAGCGGAGCTCATCAGTTGACCGACTTTTGGAATTCCACCGGCAGTAGTAAATCCAATAGCACCGGGATGATACATCGGACTATTACGCATACACACCTGGAATCGAGAAAAAAAAAATGATGATAATGATGATTCGATAAATGTGGTTGCATATACAATAATAATAATGTACCTGTGATCCCGTTACAATATCACCGGAAGTAGTATTTGGTCTTTGCTTCTTGGCTTTTGCTCGTGATTTTTCCCATAACTTCTTTCTTTGTGTAAATGGTAATACACCCCTTAAAAAAATTTAATAATTACGAATAGGAAATTTTACATTTTATTTTTTTTATAATACACACACCACCAATACAGAGTTCCAGACTCTAATCGAACGCACGAATATAGAGAGCAGACGTGTAACGATGCAATTTTGTCAATTTGAAACTCGGGATACGCCTGAGCAGCGTGTTCGAGCTTCGACGATACTTGAGCGAGTGTCTCGTCGATCCAAGTTGCAATCTACAAAATAGAGATATACGTTTCAAATATGAGTAAAAAATGTAAGAATAAATAAATACTATACTTTTCCAGATTCTGTAACAACAGTGGCTCTGATCGAGCAAGCCGAAAGCGTAGTAATTTTTTCCGAAAGCAAACCCAGAGAAACAGTTTTAGGATGATGCACGTTCAACATCTAACAAATCAAGAAAAAATTTAATTAAACAATAATTTTATTTTTTAAAAATCAAACTGCTAACAACCTCCGAATGACGATATGCATCGGAATCAGCCCATTTCCACTGGTAAAGCTGACCGCTCGCACTGACAGCTATCAGTTCCGAATGTAAAGCTCCTATCATTATAAATTTCGTAGCTTGACCTTTTTCGGGCCAATATTCGACATCGTCGGCTAATTGAATGGGTGTCTGAGGAGGAGCGTCTTTTTTACGATTACTGTTCTCTGGACATTCTCTCTCTCCGGTGCTGGACGATGGAGTAGCGACGGTACTTTCTCTCAAAGCTGTTTCGAGCCAACGACGCGAACCGGAATATTGGCGTTCGCGAAATCGAAATACAGTTTCCCTATCACGATCTCGATCAGCATCACGATCTCTGTCACCTTAATAATAATAATAACAACAACAACAACAACATAATTTAAAACATAAATTAAAAGTTAATTAAATAGTACCCGAAGATCGCCCTCTCGTTCCAGAACGACTTCGAAGACTGGAATAACCAAACATATCTTCCGAAAACATAGCATCTGCATCGATAATCACACTAGGGTGATCGGCATGAATACCTGCATCCAACAACGAAATCAAGTCGTCCGCTTTAATAGTAATAATAAAAAAAAAAGCAAAATTATTTTCGTTCATTATTCTAATAATAAAAAATAATAATTCGACTAACCTCCAGGCACGTATGAATCTTGACTTTCATCAACATCTTCTCCTTCTTCGTCATCACGACTCAAAAGATTATTCACGGCTAAATTCACATCCAAGTTCTGAAAAAAAAAAAAAATTTTACAAAAAAATAACGGGTTAAAAATATTATCATCATTACCGTTCTTTGCAATTCCCGAATTATTAAATTTCTCGACTTTCCTTGTAAAACCACTTGCGCTTGAGATACTAATTCCTCGGGTACGTAAGGAGCAGGAACAACGGGCCGAGAACCCATAATTACTCCCGAACCTCTACCTCTACCTGCAGTTCTCATAATTCTACCTCTAGTTCTAGTAGGTTGTCGTGAACTGGCTTGAGAATTATTGTTATTTCCTTTCACGTTGCTCCTGCATCCCAAAATATTTCTAGTCGTTTGCGAAAAAAGTACAATCAATCACAACGCAAGCAAGAATTATGAATTATAATAATAATAATAATAATAAAAATAAGTACGCTTTAGCCGGTTCCGACTTATTCAAATCGAGACGTTCCGAAATAACGGTGAAACCCAAACGACACACACGTCCATCCTATACATTTCGAGTAAAATAATAAATTTTTAATAATCGAATGCAACAACAAAAAGCAAAAAAAAAAAACTCACCTCGAGTAAAAACGCGATGTAATTTGGGCCTACAACACACTGTTTTAACGATGCATTCTTAAATACGGTTAGTGCTGGTGGAGTTGTGTATCCATAACGATTAATTTTGTCAGCTACTTCTCTTAACCTGAAATACGGTGATGATAATGGATACGATACGATACGAATACATTATTATTATACATCATAGTACTAATTTACCTATCACTGAGTTGATCTTCGGAGCCAGGTAACGGATGAACAACGAAATGTATCGAATTCATCATTAATATGGAACTCAATTTGTATAAACTTGTTTCAATTTCATCCAAGTTGGCTGGGTACACACATACGGCACACGGCCATTCTTAGCATGCGAGAAACGAACTGTCTCATTGGCCCGCTGAATTGACGTCACTCGATCTCGAAACACGTCATCGAACTGTTGATTATCAAATTATCATATCGATGAGTGGA
>JAQFZN010001454.1:0-15809 GCA_034687075.1 Geophilus carpophagus
TTAATTTAATTTAACTTATTAGGAAAGGCTGAAATATTAGATAAGTCTAAGAAATTTGAGTTGTAGATGAGTATAAATTCTTTTGACGTTGTCGCTAATTATATAGTGAAAGTTCAGGCAAATTTTAATTGCATTGAGAACAAAATGCAGTCAATACACCTTGAAGAAGGGGTGTATCTTTTAACAAAGACGGTTTCAATATGTACATAAATAGAATGTAGAATAGTGTAGAAATTTAATTACACTTTAAATGTTTCATGTAATGCTCATTGACTATACCTCAAATTTATATTTGTCGTAAAATATAACTCGATAAACCAATCAAATAAAGTTACAATTAATCCAAAACAATAAAAAAGTAAAGATAATTTGTTTACACACATGAGTAAAAAAACTAAATTTATATTTTAAAAAAATTTATAATTTTACCATTAATCAAGCTTTAATCTAATTTTGCACTGTGAATTGGAGGAAGGAAACTTCAAGAAAGCAAGTTCGTTGGCTCGATTGAATTAAATCAGGCAACTGCCTCTGCCAAGCGCACTGAAATAGAAAGAGCCAATAACGTTGAGTTGTAACTAAAAATATACAAGTGTCTTGTTCTCTAAAAATAACTTATATCTGAATAAGAGGCAACGGACAGCTAGGAGAGTCTGAATGAGTGACAGTCTAGGAAACATAAAAATGCGTTTACATTGCTTGACAGCTTGAGGTCGTATCAAGCAGCAGCTTTATTGAGCTACTAAATTTCTTCCAATCTAAAGAAATAGCTCGAAGCGTCAACATCATTTCACTCTTTCGGGCATCTTCGTTTATTAAAGCAATGACAGTACATGTTACCCTTAGCAAATTTTAAACACTGATTACATTTTCATCATAAATCAAACACAACTTTATCACAACATTCTTTCCCTATAGAGAATAACAATTTTATATTTGATTTTTTTAATTTAAGGTTCCACTGCCTATGACTCAGTCCGGCCTCTGGCATATCAAGATGCCAAAGTCTTCCTTCTGTGTTTCCATATTGGACAGCCAGAATCCTTAGATAATGCCATTAATAAGGTAAGAAATGAACTTTTATAATTTTTTAACCTCAAAATATTTATCGATAAACGTTTTACTATTAAAATAAACATTTAAATTTCTGCAGACAAATAAAACAAGCCAGTGCTTTTATTATGAGCAATTGAACTCAAATAACCTCTTTCGAATAATTGCATTATCTGATATATGCAATGATTTGAGCATTTGATTATTTACAAGTCGTAAAAAAATAATATCATGATATAACTGAAAATAATCATAAAGTTTCGCATTAAAATAAATGCTTTAGTGAAATAAAATGTAGAATAAATAAATAATGCGAAGTTGAAATGAAATGTCCTTTTAAAGAAAATAGTAAAATTTTAATGGCAGAATAAACAAAGGCTTAGGCAGTGCAAGCGCAGTATAAAAGATAAACCACATAAGATAAAAAAATTAGAAAATTTTAAATCTCTGCTAAACCACAGTTACAACAACAGAATTGCATAAAACATTCACGGACGTTAAAATTCCACAAACAAAACTCCTAAACCGAAAATCCATAAACTTGACGTTTCAAGATCTTTAAACAGATAAAGGTTAACTAGACCATTACCTTACCATACTTTCAAGTTACTTCACGAACTAACAAGCATTGCTAGGTCAGTTAGAAACAGCCAATCTCTCTTATGGCTTCTTACGTTTGTCAGCATTAAATTGACTCAATTGTAAAGTAATTTAAAGATTTCAACTTCATTACCCAAGTCTTTAAAAACATACAACCACACAGAAAATAAAATCCGAATTACTAAAGCTCTAAAGGAAAATATTTTTTGATATTTAAATAAAATACTTATCATTAACATTCGTACTCAAAATAATCAAAATATCTTAGTTCAGTGTTTCTTAAACTATGGGCCGCGAGTGCATTACAAAAAACATTGTGACTACGGTATTACTAGAAATGTAAAACAAATTACATAACTTTGGAATACCAATATAATTTTGTTTGCTTTTCTACTACTGTAATATTTTTTCCTAATATTATTATAAAACTGGAGGACACAAATATCCCCAGCTAATATTTTATATTGGCACAATATTGGTCTAATAACGATAGAATATTGGTACAATATTGCAATACTGTACCAATATCAAAATGTAACAATGTTCAATATAGATCTAATATTTTAGCCAATATCACATGCTAAAATGGCACAGATCGGTGCTACTTTAGTGCAAGAGAAAAATTATGTTTTAATAAATTATAGAATATATTTTACAATTTTTTTATTAGTGGACCGCTCAATAAAAAACGCTCTCCAACTGCTTCAAGTAAATTAAAAAAAAATATATATAGAAATTATTATGGGTTACATTTATTTATTTAGATATAAAATTATCTAGATTTTATTTCTTGTGAAGTCGTATCATCCAGTCTTTCTAAATCATAAATATTTATTATTTGGGGAAAAAATACTTGATTTTAATTCATACACGGTATTCTTAGAAGTTTAATTAAATTTTCTTTGCACAAGTCCACTAACTATACTGTCAGTGCACAAATTACTTTCATCAAGAATATGCTCTAAATGTTAACAAGAAAAACGCAATTTAAACTTGATAAACTGCCTGAAGTGTACAATAGCTCAATCAGTTGCTCAATTCTATTTTTTCACCACACCTAAATTTATAGCTTTAGATTGCCCTCGTTAGAGTTCCATTGTGAAATCAACCATTTTTCACTTATCACCTTCATCATCATCAGCAAAATTTTGCCTGTTTGGCTGATAAATAAGCCGATTTTTGTTTTTACCAAATAAAAAAAATAAAAAATCAATTAAATTAAAAAAAATCAATTCAGAAAATTTTTTTTTAAAAAAACCTTCTTTCTCAACAGTTGAAATGCTCAGCTTTACACCAACAAATTCCCTTAAGGAAATGATACAGCATTCATGTGAACTCCAAAATGCTGAGTAGAGAACCCTCAAACGCGAATCTCAAAGATATTTGTGGGACTGTGAACGAACATGCACTCCCAAATGCCTTTTCTGTTTCTTGAATCGCGGGAATTTGCCTAAAGCAAATCAGTCAAACGCCTTTTAAGCAGTGAGGACGAATGGTATTGACATGACATGAGTCCCTATTCAAAACGAAGTGCCAAAAGGAGTGTAAAGGGAGGATGGGAACATATCACCAACATCTGTCTGATGCACAATAAGCTAGATGCATGCTATCGGCTCTGTTTACATCTAGTGTGCACCAGTGTGCATAATAACATACCCTTTCATTTTAGTAATATAAGAGCAAGATTTCATGCAAGATTCTAACTCAAGTTCTAAAATGTTACTGTATAACGTAAATCGAAAAGATGATTTTATTTTAACAAAATTTTTTGCCTTCGAAAAAATGTTATTTTCCGTCTAAGAAATAGTTTTAATATTTTTTTTAAAAATAAATAAAATGTACAGCTTTAATTCTTATTTAGTAGAAAGATTTTCAAAGCTTTTTATAAAGCTAAGTAGGTCAAAATAAGTGTCTTTTTCTTTCTAAAGAAAAAAGTGAGAGCATGAGAAAGAAATAAGAAAGGTATCAACAAACTCGAAGCACACAACAGAATTGGAGATTGCAAACACAAAATGGTGATGCAGGCTCGTTGAGAATCGTGCGGTGCGCTTATGTTGTTATAACGCTGTTGACTTTATCACCTTCTACTACATTACCAGAAATCGAGAAATGGTTTTGCTGCACATGTAAGATGTATCCATTGGCATGCGTCGTTGATAAAATGAAGTTCTTCGGTATAATTCAAAAGAAAAGAAATCTAAAATGTAAGCTCTCAAATCGTACGATTAAATATCATCGCATTAGAGAAAGTTTAATTTATTTCCCAGTCCAAAAAATGCATTACCATACTTTTGGTACTAGTTTTTAAGATAATTTTTTTGAAATTTAACAGTTAATAATTGGGCACTGAATTAAAATAATAAATGAAAGATGTTGTAGATAGTTCTTGCTCTATACGTAAATATGGAAATTTAGTAACTGCTTTGTTTTATTGAAGGCAAAATTGCCTTAATTTAAAAAAATTACACTAATTAAATTTTACATAACCAGAGAGCAATGAAAGCACTTCAGTGTTCTGATATAATTTTCACAGCATAGTCATACTTTTAATTTATTTTCTTGTTTGGTTTTACAGTTATAATAGCCAATTTTGTTAAACTAAATTTATTAGCCATCATTCATTTCTCTTTTATTACTATCTTTAAAAACAGAATAAATAATAATGAAAAACCTCCTTATTTATCCTTTGTAATTTAACTTTTTTTTTTATTTTTTGTGAATAAACTTCCATAACCTCTATAAAACCTTATGGCTTTATGAATCCCTATGGTCCAAATGCAAGCATTTCATTCAAAATTAAATTTCAAGTTGAAGTACAGTGGAATACTAAAAAAAATATAAAGAATTAATAAGACTTTTTACTTATGTTTTTACAGTGGTACCCGGAAGTAAGGAAGCACTCTCCTAATGTGCCTGTAATCCTATGTGGATGCCAGTGTGATACCCGCAATGATATTGACACCATCGCCTCATTAGCCAAAGTGAGGAGGATACCTGTCACATCTGAACAGGTATGGCCTAAAATGCAATTACCTACATAACTATCAACACAAAACCGCAGGCAGAATTTTATTTTTCCCTGAAAAGGCAGATTCATGAGAGAAGTGGCATGTTCGACCCTAAATTATTAATCAAACTTATGCCATAGCGTTTGTCATTAGTTTGCCGAATAAATTTTACTTGGTTGCCTTATGAATGTTAATTAGAGCTCATGGGGAAGAGGGAAAATCACGTTTGGTGACACGTGTTCCCGGATAATAATTACGAAGGAGTTAAGTTGAGAGACAAACCTCATCAACGAGACTCGGGAGTTGAGTTAGACGTAGTAAATTAAATTAAAATTCTTGTTTTCATTTCTTTTCTAACTAGAAAGAAAAAAAGAACATTAAACCTTTAATTCAAAAACTCATTCAGCCTTACTGAACTTCTGCTAAAGTGATTTGTAGCTTTCGATTTCCAGTTTGTTGTTCTGGCTAAAGCAAGAAAATGCGTTTTATAACGATACATTGGCTTTGGCTTTCATTCGGTCTGCTGAAATGTGACTGGTGAAAATGGAGAAAGAATGGACGAATAAAGTAACCACAACCAGACAAAATTAGGCCAACACAAACAGCGTGTGATGGAAAGAGAAAATTTATGCGTCCCTTGGTTGCACATATTGCACTTCTGCATTACATAATATACCGAAATACGAACAAAATAAAAAGTTTTTCCTTTAAAGAGATACAACCGTGGTCTTTTTAAGCCACCATCACAATCACACCTGAGTCGTAGTTGGCATGATCAAAGATTATGCGTATTTAAAGACAAATATTATTTGATAATATTACTTACTCATTTAGAAAATGATTCAAACTTTTGTCGGTTTTGATAGAAAACAAAAAAGCAATAACTGTTCTTGACTTTGTAACTGCTTCTCTTGAATTCTTCAATCGCTGTATTCAAATCAGAATTCAACCTTATTACATTCAAATTAGTCTGCGTTATCATAGTGACGTCATTACATTCTCTACCTATTGTGACTGTCGAATTAATTGTTTATTTCAGTAGGTCTTAATAAAGCTAATAAAGCTGGAGTGACGTTGCAATAAATTAGAATAAAAAGGTCAAGCACTTACCAATTACAAAGTTCACAATTTTTGTCAAAAAATGTAATTTTTTATTTAGATAAGATATAAAAATATTTTTACAGATATAAAAAAAAATTCATAAATTCTTTATTTTTATCAATTGTCCTAATTACTGAATCCTACAATTGAACCCAGTCGATTGCGCTTTATTGTAATGTGAAAATATTCTATAGAATTCTTACGTCTGTTTGAAATATCTGCAGTCTGTAACTAAATTCAGTATGTCAGAGACTCCTGGAGCACTTTTCTGTGATACTTGATACATGCAAAACGCTTGTGGGTCAGTTTTGATATTTGTGGGTCCCTGATATCTCGCGGAGCCTGGAGTAAGTGCTCTCACGTTCCTCAGTAAATTCGGCATTGTCAACAGTAATAAAACTATTAATTTTACAGTAGTAATATTTTCTTTAAAACAAAATCTATATTAGCCCGTATTAACTCGCGAAAAGTGACTTCATTGCACAATTACTGTGTTGTTAAAGCTGCTCTTTTATGATTGAAAAATAATCTGCATATTTAAGAATATTAATTCTTACATTGATATATTTATTTATACTATGTGTAACATGATCCCAAAAGTAACATCTAAGATAAATAATCAAAAATGTTTTCTTTTCCTCAGGCTCTAAATTCTTCAAGGCAGATCTCGGCCACTACTTATGTGGAAACTTCAGCCAAGACATCAAGCAAAAGCACGCGGGAAGCATTCGAAGTGGCAGTATTGGCAGCTCTAGGCCGCCTTAATAAAAACCACGTTGCAATGCAGAGGCAGAGATCGTACGTCAAAAGTAAAAACAAACGGGATTTGACCCGTGAACTGAGGAACAAAGCCAAGACCACGTGCACAGTCATGTGACAGAGGAAAAATAAAGTGTTGCAGACTAGCCAAACCGTTTGACGCCATAGCATTTACTTGTTGCATAATTCATAGGACGATTGCAACTAATGCAAATATCTCATGCAATTTTCATGCAACGGATTCACTAGCCCCATTCGAAAGAAGGAGTCATGATGCTTGCAGCCATTGATCTGGCCATTGGTTAGGCATGCACTCTTTTTTTATACTTTTTCCTCGCTTCTACAACTAGGCCTATTGAGGATATTCCTCTCACCACTTGAAGCTGGGATTTTCTAAAAGATTTTTCACTCGCATTTCTATCACTAGTGATGAGAAAATTGGTGTTGAAAAATCTAGTCACATTTCAGTTTTTTTTTCTTCTTTCTTTCTTTATTTGGTCTTATTTTTTTATTCTTTTGCTTCAGTTTTCCATGTTAAAGTTATTCAGTCATCTATAGAACACACTAATAACTTTACTGACAAGCATCAAGTTCCTACTTTATGTTTTCATCACGGGATAAAAGAAAACAAAATCCATTACACTAAATCCAATTTAAAAGTCAATTTTGCTTGGATGACGTGTATTGTAAACCGATAGCTTGCCATTTAATTTTATTATTTATAAAATCAGGATGCATGAAAGGAGTTATTGATAAAATCCAAGTACCTCTTGTTGCACTCTGAAATGTAGATTTTGTTTATATTAAGTTTATTTTTGTTTTTTTTTTTTGGTTTGGCTGTAATAAAGCAAGCAAATGTAATTTAAATTTTTAATTTTGGTTTCTAAAATTACTTGCTTTTATTTTATTTTTTTGGAAACACACAACAGATAAAAAAAATTATTATAAAAAATAAACTTGACTGTGATATTGCTTCTTATATAAAGTTGAATAAACCTATTATATCAATGTGTGTTTATTATTATATTATTATTATTATATAATCACATATGAAAAGTTGATTATTTTTTGTTTTGTTTATTTTAATTTAGGACATTTTCACTCATGTGAAATTCACTTCAGTTTGATACCAAAGGTGCCGATAATAAGAACTCTAGAATTCTTCCACTAAACTCAATAATTAACTTTGGAAATGAAAACTAAATAAAACACAAAATAAAAATCAAAGATTTTATTAATAGTTTATAATTTTAGTGTAAACAATAACATTTGTATTAGCAGAAAAAATAAATATGTATCGTTATTACATGTTAATATTTATATATTATATAAATAAAAAATTTATGTAATTAAAACATATCAATAAATATGTACAAGTGTGTAATAAAAATTTGGAAAAAATCTGTTCCAAAATGATATTTCAATGGATTGATAAAAAATAGATTTCTTAATAATTTTAATAATCTCATTTTAACTTCAAAATATTATAAAACGTTATAGACGTACTGAACTTAAAGCACACGATGAAACAATTGTTTTCGTCTTCCTTCCTTCACAGGAGTATCCCCAACATGATTACTCCAACCATTTAAATTATTCACTCGCATTAAAAATGCACTTCATTAGTGTCTTTAAAGGGAACTTGCTGAACAGTATGTTGCTAGGTTGTTAAACTTGGAACTGTCAAACTCCGACGCAAAAAGATTGTTAAATTTTAAATCAGATTCAGCATTGCTACCTTTTTTGTTTGTCCAAATTTTATGTTTAATGGCCTGTCGAAAAATTCACTACAACTTTTGTGATCAATAACACAGACAGCTTTTTCTCGCTCGTAGTACTATTCTCTGGTGATGGCGTTTCCGATCTGCAGTCAGATGGACTGGAGGAAGTGAAGCCCTTTCACTGGAAATCAATGACCACCAGCTGATACCCTCTGGTCAGAATAAAGAACATGAAAAACACCACAAACACTTCGAATTTCTTGCTTAACAAATTTCACATATTGATTTTCTTAGCTTAATTATTTTTTATTTTTTTACTTTGACTTAAACTTTTTTATAAGATCTAATAATGTGAGTAAGAAAACTTTATTAATCAAGCTCTTGAACCAAAAAGTAAACAAGCCCCCATCTTATCACTTAAAAACTTTTTAAATTAAGACTTTTATAATTAATCAAGTGACGAGGTCAGTATCCAATACCACTAACCAACAAAGACTGCAGAGTGATCACCTAATGAATAATTGATTACCCAACAAACGTTAGTCTCTTGTCTTTTCTGGTAATACTTTTTCTTGTTATCTTGTCACTTGTGTTATGTCAGCAGAAATCTAAGGTCATCTATAACTTAATGTAAATACTTTTATGTATTATCCATAGACTTATAAAATACTGCCATTACATTTTTTATTTATTAGCTTACCTACTAAAAATATAGACAATTTTTCTAATAAATTTCTTTGCCCTCAGAGATTCATTTGAAAGCATTTTCTGTTTGTTTATGACAGCTCAAAGTAGCAACATCATTAGCTTCTCTGTACTGCTCAAGGGCAGCAAAACAGTACAAAACTTGTTTAAAATGTAAGTGTCTTGTTTACGCGTTTTCCGTTATTATATTTTCTAATATGCTCAATACTAAGTGCCAAATCTGTTTTCAAAACTTATTCGCAGACAAAAAGGTATTTTTTGCATAAAAAAAAAAACTAAATGTATTTTTAAAAAAGCAGATGTCGCACCCATCTCATCTTGCCAACTTGCCCACCCAGAAAAAATGTATTACTACCACCCGGATTCAGACAGTAACTTTTTTAGGAGTCTTTTTTTTTTCAAGAAGGAAAAACAGACGGAAAGTGTGTAAAAGAAGTTCATGACATGCACGTTTTTGTTTCTTATTACACTACCGGGCTATAAGATCAGAAAAGTAAGGCCAAGGTTGACAGAACGAGCCATAGGGAGCTCTCCAAATGCCAGTGTTTCCTTCGTATACCATCGTCTCCTGATTACCTATTGATTTTCTCGTTCCCGACAGAGGTCGTTCTCAGTTTGAGCGCCAAAGGAAATTGGATGGAAGTCTCCTCACTCGCTAGCACTCAGTTTCGTGTCTCCTTCAAAACCCATATTGGCTTCCAATCGGCACGAATTCTGCTTAAGCCTGCTTTGCTCAAATTTTAGCTGTTTTGTCTTTTAAGCTCTAGATGTGAGCAGTTAAAAGTAGTAATTTCATCTGGTCAATGTTTAAGTGGGATACAATAAATTGATTTCAAAATCACTTTTTCATGGCTAGCCAATACTTTGGAGAGTCGCCATAAGCACGATGAACCATGAACAAACATTGGCCAGTGGCCCAATAAAGTAAAGCCTTTACAAAGTTGTTGTAAAATGTTGAACTTTTGAAATCATCGTTGTGTGTTTAAGTAGCCAACAACTAGAAAGTTCTAACAAATACTGAACGCAAACACATTTATGAGTGCTTTGAAAAGTAAATAGGTTTGGTATTTTTGCTCTGCGAAACTAAATAAGAATAAGTGAGAATTCTGCTTAGAATTAAAGTTTCCATCAATAAAACGCCTTTATTACATTTAATAAGCGAGTAGTCACTTAGTTTCCACTTCAAAAAATTATCAATTTAATATGCCACAGTGATTGCTGAAACCATTTTATTCAAAATTAAAATTTTTGAGTCGAATTTCATCAAATTTTTTAAATTCCTACTCAGAGCGGGTTGCTATTTATATTGATTCTTTGCATTAAAGTGAGTGAAATTGTAAGAAATATGGCTAAGAGGGTTAATTATATTTTAGTATGCAGTAATCATCAAAATCAACATATCAAAGAGCAAGAGGACTTTTTAAAAATCTAAAAATATCTAACTTTTTTTTTTAATATTTAATTTCCTATTTCGTACGAAGTGTACACAATTTCAAATACTTAATTAAATTAAGCAAACTAGAACAAAGTAAAATATGTTAAGTTAACAACTCTAATGTGCAAATTTAAATGAAAAGAAGCTAAAAAAATAATTTAAATATTTGAATATTCAAGCATTTCGTACAACTTGGAAGTCAACTTTTCCACATCGTAGATTTCCTTATGGAATTCCAACCTAATATCTTTTGCTTCACTGGTGCTGCCAGTTTTAGAAACTTGTTATTATTATAAGTGCAAATGTTAGCTAAGTGAAGTGTATTATTAGTGAAAACGGTGTGAAAAACACGCTTCAAAGTTAAATGATGTAAACTCTTATTATATTTCTCGTTTCAGATAAAATTTTACATTTCGGTTAATTGATCTTTATGACCCCAAAGCCTTAGTAAACATAAATATTACTTCAATGTACTCTCTTTATTTTATGTTCAGCTCTTAAGTTTTTGCCATTAAATAACTAAACAACTAAAATATTCAAATTAAATTCATAAACTAATGCAAATAAATGGCAAATCATAAATTAAATTCTATTTTTGTTAAAAAGTTAGAACAATTCATCACAATAAATCATTAACACAAACCTTTATATTTACGTCGAAAAAATGTGCACAGTAATAAAACTGCTGTTACCAAAACAGTGCACTCTTTTGAAAGAAAGAATATTGGAAATATATAGTCGATTAGTTCAATCGTGCAGCAATAAATGGTTCGGCAGTTGGACTGGCTAAATTTAAACCTGCACAATGACCAAGAAATGTGCGTCTAATGAGTGACTGAAGTCATTTCAGCTAACGAGAGTTACTCCTCGCGGCCAAACGAAGTTTAATCGGAAGGTTACGCCCCCGGAGTTCTCTTCGTTGGAGTTTGAGTTGGATACAGCTGAGAAAATGCTATCTAGTGGTCAGTGCGCTTAATTGCGTCTGGTCGACAGCTGCCACCCAACAGCTCGCGTTTGGAAAATGAACCACAAGCCCAAGTGATGATGGCCTTTAATGTTCTGACTTCCACAAACGCCACAACAACCCACATAGCATCATTGTTGGAGTTTTAGTGGTAGCAATCAATTTCCTGTATTAGGTGCAAACCTAAGGTAAAGTAGTAACGACTAAAACTGATTATTTTATAAGTGAAGTGAAGCGCTATTTTTTAAATTAAGTGTTTTTACAAGTAAACAGCTATTAAAAATTAGTGCGACTCAAATGGCTCTTTTATTTCTTTTTAGCGGTAAATGATTTATAGCAACGTCATACATTGGTCACACTGCCGAGCTTATTACTTAGTGAAGCGTGCCAAAGCTGCACCAACTCGAGATTGGCGACGTCGGGTGAGGAGAAAGAAAACTCCACTAGCGACCATAGTTTCTGCCAAATAAATTTGGCTTAAAACTGAAGTGAGTTTAAGACTTTAATGCTATATACAGAGAAAAGTCAATGAAAAAGCCTCGCTGCAATGCTATTCAAAAGATTTAAAGGTTGTGGGGGTAAAAAAAAAAGTCACATTTATTAGTCACTTAGTTTTTTGCTTTTATTTTGTTGGTATAGCTAAGACCATTCAAAGATTTAAAAAACAATACAAAAAAAAATAAAAAACAAAATAAAGACACCAAAAGCTTCACTGTATAGCATCGAGTTAATGCAGTAATGCCACCATTTAAGGAAAATTTTTCTTATCTTTTTATTGGTTTCTCATGAGAATTTTAATTGCAGGTAATAAACAGTGGTAAAATACTAGAGGGTGTTTTTTCTTCAATTATAAGGTAGGATAATTGGGATTATTTCCAATCAAATTATTTAAGTGAATAAGAAAAAAGGAATTAAGATAAAAATGAATGTGTGCTAGTATTTCTCTCCTCTTCTAATTTGAATGGAAATGTTAGTGGCTCTGCTCTTTTCTGTCCTCAAGCTATAAAAGTTTATAGTGTAAAAAAGCCATAAAAATTGGGAGCTCCATTTACAAGTTGAATAGCAAAAAAGAGACGAAAACATTTCGGGAATTCTGTAAAATGTAGAATAGGGAGATATTACTAGATTTTTATCATTTCAATCAATAAGAAAACGTTGGAAAAAGACAACCTAAAATTTTTATATCTACTACTAAGTTAATGAAATATATTTATTTAAATTATTATTACGCTATTAGTATGTTTTGATACAAATTGGTTTTTGCAATTTGCAGTAAAATGTAGACATAAAATTAGTTGTGAAAATATTTGTTTTTAAGTAATTTACACAATACTTGTGCAAGCAATGTAAATAATAATCTCAATAAAATATACCAATAATATTTACATTTTTTACTTGAAATGTGAGATAATTCAAAAACACTAAAATAAGCAAAACTCTGTACATTAAAAAATAGATAAAATAGTATTCAAATTATTTATTTTCATAGTACAGAATTCCACTTAAGAAAAACACTTCTTGTGTGATATTTAACTAATTTTAATTGAATTTTTTGCTTGTTATTATCTTATTTGTCCACATTTTCCAATTGAAAACAGAGCTTAAAAGGTATGACTAATCAAAACAAATAATAAACAGAAAAAAATCACGTCAAACCATAAAAAATATTTTTAAAAACAAAATAGAATGTTAAATAGTAGGCTCTAAATGAGGATAATTCTTCATGGACAAAATCTTAAATTGTGACAAACTATCCAACATCCAATCTCGAACAACTGCTATTACACCATATTTGTTACAAATTTCTGAAAGAAAAAAATAAAATAAAAAAAATAAATAAAATAAAAATTAATAACATGCAGTAAAAAAAAAAAAGTTAATTTAATAAAAGTTTAATATAAAATTTCCTATTTCACTGGAATTTGATGCCAACACAAACAACTTGCTTCATTTCCAAGAAGGATTAAAGGGCCTATTGACACATTTTCGGAGCACAGCTCGTCCTTTAGGGTGACATGTGTGCTGCAGAAGCAAAATTATAATCTGACTCGCTTATTACATTTTTAAAGTGCGAGCCGTAGACCAAACGCGTGTGTCGTTATGTAACTTGAACCTAAGTAACCTTAATCCCAACGGGAGAAACAGATGCCAAAAATCTAATTAGCCAAAACAGAATAGTGTTCGTGTTAACTCAACCAGTATTTAAATGATTAAAGCGCCTGGCTAAAAATGTTATCATTACACAACTCTTACTATTTTTCTCAACCCAGGTAAAATTACTAATTACATTTCAAACTAGATTCAGCTGGTAAGGAAATAATACTTTTTTTGGAGTTTAAATTAAAAGTTGACTTTCAACTTTATAAAGTTTCTTATTTGATCAAACACTGATGTTTTTCATCCAGGAAATTGACAGCATTGCCAGGAAATTACAAGTTTGTCGATACGTTAAAAATATTTGCCATCAATAAATGCCAACTTAAAGCAAGATTTCATTTTTCACTGCTCAAAGTTATTATAATTGCAGGTATAAAAATCAAATGAGTTTAAACAAACAGGTAGTAGAGTAAATGATGTCATTTTAGTATTTAAAATAAAATGATTTCTCGCTTTTATGGAAATTGCTGAACCTAACGGGTAAGCTAAAGATAATGAAATTGTTAACAAAGATTTTCCTTGTTTCTGTCGTATCAAATTTTGTTCTGTACTAATATCATTAAAAATTGATTTTACCTTGAATCTGATTTATTCGTCTCGATCCTATTGTCTGCAAAATCAATAACTGAATCATCTCTGGTTTGTAACTGAACATGACTGGTGAAAACACTATCTTCGCTCCACAGGTAACAGCTAATTCCATTATGTTATCTGGAATATAAGAATAATCTGGTTTATAAAATAACTTTACAAAACAAAATCGACATAAAATTTACCTTTCGTAAGTTCTAAAAATTCTCCATAAAAACAAATTTCGTAGTTTTTTAAGAGTAAATCTCTACATATGCGACTTCTTTTAGGTCCTAAATGGTCTCCTTGAACCTTGTCCCCAACAACTTCAAAAGATTCCTTAAATAAACAACAAATAATTAAATAAAAACACAAAACGTACAAAAAAACTTTTTACTTCTTTGCACAAACGTCCAACTTGTAGTGACACTTTAACCCAATTGTAACTAATAACCCAACATTTTGAGGCTACGCCTTGTAAATACTTGAGTGTGCGGTTCGTTATTAACTCCTCGTCTATGTAAAATAATTAAAAAACTTAAATTTAATCCAATTTTATTGTAACGATTTATTTACCAGTTTTAACAATGACGTGAGTTGTGTCATCACAAAATTTCAATCGAAAATTTGCTCCAATTTTTTTTGCCAGACGTTGTACCTCATTCTAAAATTGAAACATTATAAATAAAAATGCAAAGTTATAAAAATGCAAAATTATTTTTGTACCATTTCTTGACTAGTTAAACTAGAAGCAATAAACGATAGAGTTCGTTCTTCTCTTACTGATCTTTCTGATAAGCATTTCGAAAGTTGTAACGCACACTCAGTTTTTTCATCATGGCCACTTTCCGAAGATGATGATGATAAACTTGAAAATTTCTTAGTCTGGCTTTCACCCTTTCTAATTGTTCCGGGTGCAATTTCTTCAGTTGGTTCTGATTTAATACTAGTTTGGCTCTTCATCAATTCTTTAGTAATTTCTTCAATCTAATTAAATGCATTATAATAAATAAATAAATATACAAATATTATTATTTTTGTAATTTCATTTATTAAGCGTACTATATTTGGTGATTTTCTTTGCGAATGGTTTACACCTGTCTGTTGCTCCTCGACTGCTATTTAGAAGATACACGTATAATAGTTGTATTAAAAGTCACTAAGATCAAATAATATTTAAAAAATTATCTTACCAGCTGCGTAATCGTCATATGCATTTAACATTTCACTATCTGTCACAGCATACGGTTGCTAAATAAACAATAAAAATTAACAAATTTTAATAAAAAAAACCCAAATAAAAGACGAATTACTTTTGTTAGGGTAATTGTTTCTTTAACTGGTGTCTCTGAAAATAAAAATTTAAATTTAAAATCATAAATTACAAGAAAAAAATTAGATATATCTTCGTACCAACAGCTACTTTTTTTTCCACCTTGCGTCTAATCATACTGTCATCTCCATCAGATTCCATAAAAAATCGATGTTTTTTTCGTAACTTTTCTAGTTCACTTTCATGATCATCAAGACCGCGCACATCTTTCTCTTCAGCATGAAAACTACTTGTACTTGAACTATTCTCATTCACAACTTCCATTTCTAGCAAACTAGTTAAACACTTTTTAGCCTTCTTCACAGATTCATAACCAGAATCATCCACTATGCTTTTCCTCTTTCCTTCAGATTCGTTTATTTCAGAGCAACTTGTAAAGCTTCTGCCAGCTCCAGTTTTGGAA
>JAQFZN010001455.1:0-15805 GCA_034687075.1 Geophilus carpophagus
ACAATTCAATGAAAATATAATAAAGCAATGGGAAAGTAGGGGAAAAATAATTGTTGATTAAACACTTGGTCCAACAAGGAACCCTCCCGGCTAAGAGGACTCTGACCAATCGGGGCCATTCCCCGATTGGCCACTCCTCCTAGACACAACTCCTGGAAACAGGAGACAGTCTAGTTCAGACCTTCGACGGAGACACATTTTAGTTCCCACAAGGAACATCAGATGGAATTCTGCCAGCCTGACAGGCTCGCCTCTGGAACGCAAGGCTGCTGGGATTCCCCGACAGTCCTCGCTCCTGATACGATTTGAGAGGATCCGCTCCCTACCTTACACGTAGGGTGCGGCACACAGATAGTGCAACCAAGTCATACGACCCGGTTGCAGACACAGTGCGACGCCGATCCGTCGGTGGCATACTTCGATCTGGTCGAAGCCATGGAATTGAGCCTGTGGTTAATAAAGATTAACCAAACTTGATCATGTCTCCGCGTCAGCTTTATTATGCCCCGTCCCCTTCGCCCCTCCACGGCGAGAGACGGTCATATTTGGGGGCCCGTCCTAGGGATTTTGAGCCTGGCAAAATTAATTTTTTGCCTACTTCATACCCTTACAAGCCACTGTGACCTAAGGGTTCTGATTTTTGGCTTGGGAGTCCTGATGTCCCAACCCCTGTGACAGCTAACACTGTCGCGGACAAACCATAGCACTTGGCTCTTTTGGTGTCAAAAACTGCGTGGTGTCCTGTACAGTCAACGATAAAAGACCAGGGCCGGCCCGCCAAGCCGACCAGGTACAATAAGGCGACTTACAGGCCTGCATTTACCTAAATATTTGCACTGGTGAAGCAATGGCAAACGCCTCACACACACTGCAGCAAAACGCATCTTAGGCCAAATAGTAAGGACAACCTGACTAAGAGAGTCTAGGTAGGCACTACTGACGGCGGTAAAGCTGCTGGCTGGGTAGGAATGCCCACGAGGATTTCCAAACCATAGATCAGGCACCTCGCGAACCCTGTACCTCTCACTGGCGGCTAGCAACCGTTGGGGTTAGGACAGCAGGATGGGCAGCCACGTTGATTTGGGTCGGCTTTGGCAACTGCCCGAATGTCTTGGTCCCGTGTGTGGGGCAGACGGTGCCGTCCGTCTACTGAGTTACATACTCAGGAATCTGGCAAGGCACATAATCCTTTTCCCGTCTTTTTGCTAGAAACACTTAAGTTAACCGCTTCGGCGATTGACTCTCATTCCCCACCAGTTCTAAAAAATATTTTTAGATTTCCCACCCATCCCTAAGGTGAAACATGACAACATGACCAGTTTTTGAATGGGACTCAGCTCCCTACTAGGAAACTGGAAACAGATGCATGAGACACTAGGGTTTCTAGAGAAACTTCTATCTCTTCGAAGTGGACCTAGTTGCCTGATCCAGTTCAACTCTTGTATTAAAAAGGTCGGCATCTAATATGTTAGAAAAGCCGACGGGCAAGGGAAACAACTGGACTCATTATTTCCTTCACCAATCTTTCTCAGACTCAGTTTGACTGGATTTAATGGCCAGTGAACTGAAAAAAGGAGAGAAAGGTGTTATTAACACAAAATCCATTTAAGTTCTACGTTTTTTGCTGAGGGTTCAGACCAAGACTGGATTTAATGGCCGGAACGGATAACCCAAAGAAGAAACGGCTAAGGTAACTTAGCAAAACAACTACTAAAAACGCTAAAGTGCACACTTTACCAATTAAAGATGGAATTTCGCATTCATGTGTGCAGGTGCCCGAATTCCACACAGGAAATTAGGCCAACGACACAAAAGAACTTGAGAAATTTTTACTGATCATTATATGTGAACACAGCAGACAGGAAACAGGAAATTCCACAAGCACTAGACACAATAGAGGATTCCTGAAAAAGGACCTTGAAGTTCTGGTGCGAGTGCTTTCCACTCCTTTAAGCTGATCCAGATATTATATTTTCATTGAATTGTTTATCAGTTTAATTATTTTGTTATTTATTATTTTATGTTTATCTTTTGTTTATATTTGATGACTCATTCCTGTATTTATCTTTTTGTTTACTACTGAGCATAAGTCTGTGATTAGCTACTGACGTCGTGGCTTATTGCTTTATATTTCTGGACTTTGTAATTTTAACTCACTCTCAAGTGTGTTTACCTCTGATCAAGTTGATCATGTAATAAATATTGTTTTTATTCAACTTGGATTTTATTTTCCTATGAAATTGTGTTGTAATTCTTACATTCCTTTCTACCCCACGTGACCCTTGATTGTACCTGAGGTACGATAAGCGGTCACATCTCCCCCCCTCCGAAAAAAGGTAGGGAGACCGGGGTGTATAGGAACACACGGCTTGATGCAGAAGGGTCCTACGGATAGGCATGCCCCTAAAAAAATAATAAAATAAAAAAAACTAAAAACTAAACCACCAGATAGCTAAGACAAGTGCGGTATTCCGACCCGTAACGGCGACAGTCGTTCGGCTCTGGGGGAACCACGAGACCAAGCTGTGGGAAAAGAAAAAGGTTATTTACAAAAACGGTTTTTACAAAATCTATAAAGTCTCTAAAAACAATTATCGGTAATCGAGAACAACAACAACAAATCGGAATTTTAGCAATAGGGGAGAAGTGGCGGAGACCAGCGAAATCGTTGACTTTTCACACCACTCCCCCCATTAAAGTCAATGATTGCGGTGAAAATTTAGGTCGAAGTCGGTGAGTAGATGTCCAGATCGGTGAATGCGTCAACATCGGTGATGCGTCCAAGTCGGTGGTGTGGCCCAGGCCTGCCGACGAGGCTTAGGCCTGGGGGTCCGTCGAATCGCTCGACGAGTCTGGGTTCTCACGCGGTGGTGGGGCGGCTAATGGATCTGCCTCCCCGTTGATAGCCTCATCGAATTCAGCTACCGCGCGCCACTCCTCTTCTCGCTTCTTGCTTTTGGTCCCGTGTGGCGCCGCAGCCTTCTTCGACGACTTATGTGAAGTCTTTGAAGAGCTTCTCGTCTTCGAAGACTTTGAGCTCTTGCTCGACTTCACACGGTGTCCTTTCGGCCTCGAACTCGATTTATGGGCTTTAGGCCTGTGGCCAATTACCCTGCTCGAGCCCGAGGTCGATGGAATGCTGACGTTGTCTGCAGCTGAGATATCGATTAGCTCGACAACTGGCTGCAAGTCGTCATCGAGGTTTAGTCTCTCAGCCAGAGTGACTGACCTCGAACTCCTGTGTGTCAGTTGAGGGTCCCTTATCTCCGAGCTCCGAGGAGTACTCTCCAGGCGCGGGTAAAGGCCCTCCTCTCCGACCTGTCCCTTGGGCATCTCGGTCGCCGTCGATTCGACCACAATTGCGTTGACTGCTTGGGGCCCACGGGGTGGGGGCGCCTCACAGACTGCGATTAAGCCTGGTGCGAAGGAGTACGATGGCAACGCTGGCGGCACAGGTGGGGCGGACATGGTCGAAACCACCACCGGCGATTGCCATGGTCACGTCAACAGCCTGGACTGATGGCGCGACAATAGGGATTTTCGCTTGCCCAGGGGGCGATGACTGAGCCGCCGCTTCGGCCTTTTGCCGTGCGATTGCATATTGGGTTCGAGCCGCCCTTTGTACATTTAACAATCTACTGGCACTACGAATTAATTGAATATACCTGAACGAAATAAAACTCAAACCTCATTCTGTATCACTTAACACATAAAATCGTATTTAGGTAAGGTTCTAAGCTCGCAAAAAGTAACGATAAAGACAAGCGATGAGAAATCAATGTTTATCACACCATTAAACAGCCATCCATGAAGAATCCACTCATAAAATGTTAACAAAGTACAGTAGAACTTCGATTAACCGTCATTGTCGGGACCAGGGCTGTGACAGATAACCGAATTAGTCGGATAATAGAAAAAACTGATATTATTGGCTGTTGTTCTTCCCACACTGTAAATCTAAGCAGTACTAGTAGCAGTTTAACCTCACTTTAAATGTTTGATAATTTCTAGTTTCTGTACTTTTAGGCATTTTGTATTTCCTTAGGCTTACATAAAAGTGCCACTGATGATTAGTTGACCAATCACTACTTCCACCATCACAAGTATGATGACGGATAACAGAAACTGACGGTTAATCGAGTGACAATTAATCGAAGTTCTACTGTAGACCAAGAACTTCAATCCATAGTTTAAAGTATATTCTCTGATGGATAGGTCAGTGGTGTACCTGGGGGAGGGGGGGGGACACTGTCTAGGAGGAAGCATTTTTGCTCCAGAGGACTTTTTTTTAGGTCTGACACTAATTTTTCGAAGCAAATAGGACGGCATTTCGAAATTTTCGTTTTTCCGCCACGGGCGGAAGTAACCCTACGTACGCCATTGGGATAAGCAAATGGAAAAAAATCAAATGAAAAAACCAAAAAGAGAAATGGCAACCTCGAGCAATGGAGGCTAATGCGCAAAGGACCTTGGGTAAAGTGAAAATCTGATTGCGTCACCAGCTGTCCCGTCGTGCTTTGCATCTCGATATCTGGTGACAATATTATAAAGTGAAAATTTATTATTTTTTAAGCCAAAAGTAATAAATAAAGCATTTGTTCTTTTTGACAATCAAAATCCAAAATGTGTACATTTTTTTTGTTCACACGAGAAGGGAAAAATAAATAAATAAATAAACAGGTATTCATGCCCGTACAGCTTAAAATCTTTACGTCGTAATAATAATAATACAATCATATGGTTGCTATGGTAACTTATTAATGCGCTTAGAATGGGAATAAATTTGATGAAACAAGGAGACTTTCTTCGTGAATGTTCTCTTTCCATTTATTAGTTTAGGTTGTGCCTCCAAAATAACCCGTTTTTATATTTTTTTTAAT
Organism: Geophilus carpophagus; assembly: GCA_034687075.1. NCBI lineage: Eukaryota > Metazoa > Arthropoda > Chilopoda > Geophilomorpha > Geophilidae > Geophilus > Geophilus carpophagus. The sequence goes on from JAQFZN010001455.1 coordinate 4,881, forward strand.
TATAATTTTCTATTTGACTAAATCTCACCATGAAGAATTAGAGAAAAAAACAGCGTTCGATCAAAATTTCATATTCAATTTAAAATTTTAAAACAAATTCTTCATTATATCCCTTCAAAATGTGTACAATTCAAAGTAATAACCAAATTTTTATTTTTAATTTGGAATTCAGAAACCTAGTACACTTGTGAATGACGTGAACGTTGACAAATTCGCTATACTCATTCAAAACTGAACTGGATATCCGACTTTTTTCCATTTCTCAATTATTTAATAAAATTATCTTTATTTCAGTTGAGAAACCCCATTGCCCCGACACATTAGTGGCTACACTGGACGAAATTCGTCTCCATCATTTTACCAGTACAGGTGACATGATGGACGAAATGCGAATTCAAGGTACCTTCACCAACATCTCTCTCATATGTGGGGCCAGAGTTTTCACAGCCCACAAAGCAGTTCTATGCGCCAGCAGCCCATATTTCAAGAAACTTTTAGGGGGTGGAGATGAAAATAGCATAGAATTAGAAGGTGTTGATCCAGATCCAATGGAAGAGCTTCTACATTTCATGTACACTGGTTACCTAACGGTTTCATCGGAAGAAAAAGAGCGGTTAAAAGCAGTTTTATTCGTAGCAGATTTCCTGCAAATGCGTGAAGTGTATGATTTTTGTTGTTGTCAAGTCTTACAAGCAATGTCTATGCAAGCATTTCTCGAAGCATGGGATATAGCAAATACAACAAATAACGAAGAAATGGAGTGCGAAGTGATCAAATATCTCGGTCGCAACTTCCGTACTTTACACAAAGCTAAAGAATTCCCAGAACTGTCACTAGAGCGCATGTGTGCGCTTTTAACCTGCTCAACGTTAACAGTTCCCGTGCAAGACACAGTTTTACGTGCGGTTTTAACCTGGTTAAAACACCAAGATAAAGAATGCATTGATACTTATCTCCTAACTCTTCTTCCTTTAATTAAATTCCAAGACGTGTCGCTTGAATGTCTTCAAGAATTATTAGAAGAAGATCCGTTAGTTTGTGATTATCCCGAATTAGAGCAAAGTATAACGAGCGCTATATCATTACGCTACCTTAAAGGAAGAATATGTAACAGAGGCGAAGAAGTATTCCAACCACTAGTCGCATTAGTTGTGCAAATGAAAGATAATAGTTTGGTAATGTTGCGATACGACATTCATTGTGTAGAGAGGTACGAACCGGAAGATGATCATTGGACGAGTTTAGCGCCATTGAGTGAGACTAAGGTTGGGATAAGTTTAGCCGCGTTGAATGATAGATTGTACTGTGTAGGAGGGTGGGATGGTGAAAGGGGGTTGACATCGACTGAATGTTACGATCCTGCTGTAAATCAGTGGACCCGGGTTGCTTGTTTGGTTTCTAAGAGGTACGGTATGGGTGCTGCAGGGGTTGATGGAAGGTTGTTTGTTATGGGCGGGAGAGAGGATACTGATAAGTGGGTTACTAAAGATGCGATGTTGGTGTATGATCCGAGTAGTGATCGATGGTGTGCTACTGATACTAATGTGCCGTTTTGTCCTGATGAGTATTTTATGGTTGTTTGGAAACAGCAGATTTGGTTGGCTAGTTTTAAGGGGAAGCAGTTGTTGTCGTATGATTCGGTGAAAGATCAAATGATAAGACCTGAACAAGCGAGTTATCTTAGGGATTGTTGGGGTCCATTGGGAATTGTCATGCTGAATAAGAATATTTAATTTAGAGAAAAAAAAAGTTGTTTTTAATTTTTAAGGTAAATAAAATGTTTTTCGAATCGAAATTGGGTTTTTTGGAGGTTTTTGTCGTTTGTTTATTTCACCTTTACAAATTTTTGACAATAAACTATGATAAAAATATAATTTGATTTTTTTTGTTTTTATTTACTCAATGTGAATATTATTGTTATAATGTGTTTGTAAATGGATTATTAGATAGTTGTATGATTTTGGAAATTTTTTGTTATGTTTTATAACGCACATGCCAAAGAGTTCAGTGTAATTAAAGTGTTAAAAAAGTATAAATATTCTGATTATTTAATACATGCACATCACGTCATTTGAAGCAGCCTTTGAATTAGTAAAATAATAAATAAAATGAAATTACTGGTTTTGTCTTGATTAATTTTATCAAAGAGAGCATCATTATATATTCAACCAATAGGAGACTTTTTCATTCAATTACTGCCAGCACCACCTACATACAATCAACGGTATTCGTAATTTTCATAACTTGTCATGCTACGTCAGAAGCACTGGTGTCATAATTCGGTCATTGCTAACCGACAACGCAACGTTAGAAGATTTCCTTTTCTTAATTGATTTATTGGTATTAGATATTAATTACGTAATATTCGACGATAAGAACATGGAGCCCACGAAAAACAACAATAATGAAGCAATTTATGAATCGGGAGTCAGCAAGAGAAAGGCGACAACGTTAATTAACAACACTAATAAAAAACAGCATGTTATATTAAATCCAGCAAAGCTTTCAGTTGTAAAGTTAGAGAATGTGAATATTTTACAGATTATTAACGAACATCAAAAAGCAACGTTAATGCAGACGAAGGCACAAGAACGGAGCTTGTCAGAACCACCAACAGAGGCGCAGACATCAATGCAGAATTCTGTTTTGCCGATTCAGAATTTAAATTTTCCCGCTCAAAATGAGTTTCTACAAGCTGGAACGATTTCTGGTATTAATTATGAATGTGCGATAACACAATTGTTACAAACGAAAGATGATAAATTTGAAGAAAAAACAAGAAAATTGCAAGAAAAAAAAGAAAAAAATAGAATTGCTGCAGCTAAGTTTCGTAAGAGAAAGCAAGATAAGTTCGATGCAATGAAAGCTAGAGTGGCACATTTAGAAGCAGATAATAATTGCTTCCGCAATATATTAGCGAGACATCTAACTGAAAATGAATGTAAACTCTCCGGAAATAAAATTCAAAACGTTAATACACCAGAGCCTGCAAATGCAGAAACATAAAAAGTTGAAACAAAATAAAGTTGTTATTTTTGTATTTAAAAAAATAAAATGTGTACCATAATTATATTACCATTTTTGGTGTCATCATTATTATTTAATTATATACGAAACAATTAACAAGGTTTAAAATAATTTTTTTTTGCATATTATTATGGTTGTAAATTTTTAGAAATTGCATTTGAAGATTTCATTTATTATTTTATCTATTTTCAGCATAAATTAATTTTTTTTTCAAACATTAAGGAATAATGAGTCAAGGTAGATATCATTTTCATATTTATCATTAATTTTAATAATAAAATTACTAAAACATATAAACTTATAATGTTTTAAAATTAAATTCTTGTAGGAGATTTCGATTTTTCTGTTAATGTGCCAATAGATGCTGAATTAAGAGAACATTGGAAACAAGTTCTTTTAGAGTTGTATCATAGTTTAATGACTTTCCTTGCGGAATTAGCCGCTAACACAAAAGCAATGACTTTAAGAACAGTAGCTGAGTTTCGAAATTCAGGTTTATCTGTTTTTGATCCTATAAAAGGACGAATTATCACTACGTTCGATCAACTACAAGGAATAGTTATATTTAATTTCAATTTTTTACAAAATAAAAAAATATTAATTTATATTTGGTTTTGTTTAGGTGAAAGAATTAGCACAAGCTTTATCAAGAACTATTGCAGCAGGAATTCTTGCTGTAGCTGAGTTAAGTGCTTCTAGAGAATTTGCATTGGCTGAGAAATTGACTTATTTGATGGATAACGTTCGAACTGCCTTTCAAGTTACATCTAATATAATTTTGGAACAAACTGGTGTCGGTGCACATTCAGAAACTGAAAATATATAAAATTGACTAATAATTCAAAAAATACAAATTTTAAACACAGAACAAATGTGCAAAATTATAAAAAAAATAATATAATTTTTTTGAATTTGTATTAAATAATGTAAAAATTTAACTTTCATGTAATAAATTTCTATGTGCAAACCAAATAAACAAATACAATTTTTAGTCATTTTTTTGCAGTACAAACAAGCTTATGTCTTAAAATCCTCCAATCATTTTACTGGCAATCTCTACTACAATAAACAGTTTTCATGCATCGCCCACATTTAAGCACCGATCCTGCTTACGACAAAACTTGCATCGATACAAATTTGGACCACTTTCAAAAATAATACTGCACAAATCATCTACTTGCAACAATCCCTTTCCATTACTACCAATTTTATAATACGGATTCAACACATTTACAGCACATCCAAAACCTAATTTACTTTTGTGAAAAGCAAGTCGCAGTTATTGGGAAATAATTTCAATGCTTTAAATGTCTCGTTCACCTCTTTTTCATTCTCATTAGTAACACCTAACAGATTGCATAAAACATTAATGTAAAACCAAACTTCTTCTGGGTATTTACTTATACATTCATCAAGAAATGATAATGTTTGTTCAACAGGCATTTTTTGAAAAGTTAGATAACAAATTCTTGCATCTTTGTCTATTTCTGTTAATTCATCATTCGGTATAAGTTGGAATGCTTTTAATACTAATTCCATCACCATGTTTTTAGTTTGGTTGTTCCAGTTGATCACTTTTTCGCAAATGCGAATGCAATTTGCAAGTTCGGGTATGATAATCGAGGCAAATGCAGTTTTGTACTGTATTAAACTGTTGGTTTTAGTAAAATGAGTTAGAGCTTTTTGAAGAAGTTTTGCGGTTTCTGACCCCTTCGACGCGAAGGTTTCGAGAATATCTTTATCGAATGGAATAATTTGTTTCAATGCTGAATCTGATATTTCTTTAACTTTACTGATAAATTTATTTACACTCTCCTTTTCATCGATTATCAATTTCCTGTGATCAGATGATTTTTCAATTTCCATCGTTTCTGCTTTAATATTATTAACTCTCGTTTCGAATTCTTTCGTAATCTATTTAGCGATTAGATTACCCGATTCAACTGCCTTGCGATGCCAATGCAATGCTTTTTTTGCATCTCTTTCATTTTCTAAATAATGATCTGCAAGTGATTGCATATCAATAACATTATGACGTAACGCAGTTAATTTCTAAAACTCGGCTGCTTTAGCCTCACCTTTAAGCACTTCTTTACCATGGAAATAAAAACAAGCTAATGTGTTTGCTGCGTGTTTACTACCATGTTCGCTGGCCCTTGTGTACCAACTAAGAGCTTGAGTTCAATCTTCAAACACACCAATTCCCTTTTCGTACGCACATCCAAGTGCGAATTCAGCTTCAGCAACTCCAACATTTCTCGTTCCGTCGTAAATACAGGGTTTGCTAGCAGCTTGATGCAGCAATTTTAATGATAACTTAACATCTTTTTTAACTCCTTTACCATCGCGATGCAAAATTGCTAAATTGTACAAAGCTTCAGCATTTCCCTGTTGCGATGCCTTTTGGTATAATTCAGCAGCACGTTGGTAGTTTTGTTCCGCGTTGTAGCCAGCAATATGGCGATGAGCTTGCCAAACGAGTGGTCTAGCATCTTGTAGCTTTTTAAGGCGCTCTTCCATTGCTGAGAAAAATTCCGCACTCATTCTCGTACCGAATTGGCAGCTTATTTTTTTCGCCATTTCTGCATCATTTTCGGCTAGTTTTTCAGGATAGATTACGTCTGAGAATTTTTGTTCGTGTAATTTTTTCCTACATAGAACTTGTTCTTTGCTTATTTCCGAATGTTTTAGATCAAGAATTAAAGCAATAACGAAATATTTAATAGGTTTTTGGTATTTTTTTGCTTCGCGGAACAAACAACCGAGTCGGTAATAGGCTCTGAACCACGTTGGACGTAACTCAAGAGCACATTTTGCGTCGTATTTTGATAACAAAAGCGATTGGAGGAATAAATTCGTATCTGCTGCTGCCATGTAAACAAATTCCCTATTCGAATACAGTGTACCTAAATCATTTTTTGAGACTCCATCTAAATAAATTCCATCTGAATATGATTTAATTGTTTCAGTAAGTTTCCCATCTTTGTAAAAAGCATTTGCGACTTCTTTAAAACCATTCGTTCTCATTACGTTAACGATACATATATGTATCATTGTCGCACTGATCGTTATTGGCGATACTGTGGTTGAACTTGAGTGAACATAAAGCTTCGGGTGAATCTCCTAATTGCATCATCAATTCAAGCATTTTACTCCATCAGTTGTTAAAGTTTACATTTTCTATCCAACAATTTGGCATACGAACAATATCTCTTCGCAATTCCAATATTTGGTTAAGTTTATGAGCATCGATGCGTTTGTTCTCGTGTTGAAGATCAGTTGCGAAATTGATTTGCTGTAATATTTTCACTAGTAATTTTAGATCCCATAAGCAGGGGCGGACTAAGGCTAAAGCGGGCCCTAGGCAATTTTCCAGTCATGACACAGGGTTGCCAGGAAATAATAATTTCTCAGAGGACCTTTTTTTTTTTTTTTGCTTTTTTTCCCAAAAATTGGTTCACCCGGAGCCCTGAGTCTCCGTGTTGCCTACCATGGTACAAAACCTAATTTTCGGGCCCCAAAAATTACGGGCCCTAGGCACGTGCCTAGGTTGCCTAGGCCTTAGTCCGCCCCTGCCCATAAGTTGACGTTTCCTGTTTCTAGTAATTCTTTGTGTTGTTTGCTTACGTTTGAATATACTCCTTGGCCTTTGCCAGATAGCAATATCTGTCCTTGCTTGCAATTGTTTTTCCATTTCTGATTTGAGTTATGCCAATTTTGAAGAAACTTTGTCCGAAGAATTAAAGTGACTCGTGGAATAAGAATGCAAATCAACTTAACGCAATTGTTTTTATCTTCCATCTAGATGGGATTAACAAAGTAAATTAATACTGGTCATTATATGAATAAAAACTTAGTGGAAAAATACTTTTTTTATGCGATAATGCCATTGTATAAAATAAACTCAAGAAATTGTATCATTGCTCTAAACTAACACTAAAAACCTTAATAATTTCATCAACATAAAAATTAGGCCAGGATTTTTATGAGTTATAAACGCAGGATTACTAATAAGTCGTGGCATGAAATGGATTCAATGTTTAAGAAGAAAACAATGCAATTGCATGTAATATCAAATGTTGGACGAGAAAGCTAGACACTCCACCATTTTGTTGTTTCAAACATGGCGAATGAGTTCAGCACCACCCCTGGCAATAAAATGCACAATTCAGACAAGCCAATTTAGAGAATCAATACTAAAAATAATTAATTTCTTCATTTACATTATTTTACTCAATAAAATTATGCAAAATTAAATAATAATTAAAACAAAAATTTAATGTTTATTAAAATATACAAATTATAATCTTCATTACATCAAATTATTCTGCAGCCATAAAATTGGATATTGCCTGCAAAGACTCGGCAAATTCTTTTATTAAATTTGTCAATTTTCCGACAATGATATTTTCTTCATTAGCTAATCCAGCTATTCCAAGTATTCCAAGTTGAATAATTTCAATCAGTTTAGTACTCACAAATTTTAACTGCATGTTGTATAAATAAAAATTCATTCGTTATAAAATACCATTATCTAAACAAAATTGATCTAACCGTTAGAATTAATTGATCCATTGTCGTTACAGTTCGGTTATTTAGATAACAGAATAATTGCTTGCAGAATTCTTGAATACTGTGCAGAGAATTTGTCACAATTTCGTTCGCATTGTCTTTAATAAAAGCAGAAAATTCCAAAAAAACATGGTGTGCTCGATTCAGCGCAACGATAATAGTTTCTATTAGGTTTTCATCCGCATTTTCTACATTAATCGAGAAGCTTAATTCATTTCCGTTGTAACTTGTCAGCGTTAATATTAAAAGAATAATATGAAGTTTCATGCCACTAAATTATGAGAATCGATTTTGCAATTTTGAGTAATTTTGGCAAATATATTCACAGAAATTAAACCTATTTATAAAACAATTGAACGACACGTTTGTGAGAATGTAAATTAATAACAATGGTTTTATTTAAGCGCGAGACATAACTCAAATAAAAACATTATTATTTCTTTATTTATGTTTAGGGTGACCATTAATTACTTTGGGCAATCCGGGACATGGGTGGAGAAAGGTAAACTTAACAGAGAAGAAATAAAATATTCTTCCCCCTCCAGTCTCTGAGACCAAGATTTAAGAACAAACAAAAAAAAAAAAGGTCATCAGGAAAAGTGGATTTCGGGACATGCGGGACGCATTCCCAGATTCCAGGACATGTCACCGTGCGGGACAGGGACCCACAGTCCGGGGCTGTCCCGCAAAATCCGAGACGGATGGTCACCCTGTTTATGTTATTATTTTACTCATTTTAACTAGAATTTAAATAAGTCACAACTTCCTATATTTTTATAACAAATTTATTTCCATTAAAAAAAAAACATTATAAAAGAATTAAAAAAATTGTTCAATTTTCCTATTCAGCTTGTTCTTCTACTTCACCATCATCAACTTCTTCACCAACTTCGCTTTCAGTGTTAATTTTGGAAGGCTTGCAGTCAATTTCCATCGCAAAAACTAATTCGTCTTCAGGTAAAATTTTTCCAAAAGGTTGTCTTTCAGGCATTGGTGGAACTGGCATTATGGATACAGATTCCATCTCCTCTTTACCAACCCAAACAACAGATTGCTCGGATTTTTCTTCTGGTTGCTCTTCAACAACTTCAATATCCTAAAATAATAATATTTTTTAATTTTTACACATTTTTGATTTACGATAATAAATTCACTTCATCTTGCAAAGCTGCATATTTTCCTTTAACTTCCCATCCATAATCAAATATATATCGACCATAACCAAAGGGTTTGTTTTGATTAAAATTTCCCACATATCGATGGCCTTGATGAATAAGATGTCCAAATCCGTTTTGATTTCCTTTAACCCATTCACCCATATATGCACTTCCAATATTTTTAAATACATATATTCCAACTCCATGTTTTTTGTTATCTTTCCACATGCCATCATACGTATCTCCATTAACGTAAAAATAAATGCCATATCCATTTTTAGCACCTTCTTTCCAAAAGCCTATAATAATAAATTGTAAACAAATTACTATTTTGTACAATTGTAAACTATATACAACCTTCATATTTAGATCCATCAGGATACACAAATGTACCAAATCCATGTTTCTTGTTATAAAGCCATGTTCCATTGTATGAAGAACCATTTTTAAACCTAAATTATTATATTTTTCTTTCAAATTATAATTAAATTACTTCATTTACCATCTATATGTTCCCTGGCCATGTCTTAATCCACAACTGTAGTGACCAGTATATGTATCACCATTTGGAAGAACAGCATTACCATTGCCATGTCTTTGTCCATATGAATTTCGGTCGCCAGTATAAGTCTATATCATAAAAAAAATAAAAAATCAAAAATTAAATTGTATTAAATTTAATTTTTTACTCCAATTGAAGATATTAAATCTTCTCCTGTTTCTTCTTCATCAGCCATTATTAGTTACTCAAATCAGAAATCTTTTACAGAAAGTCAAAAAGATAACGGGAACAAGGCTTATTGTTGCAAATGAATAAATAATACTATTAAATTACATTGTAAAACATGTTTTGTTCAATGGTTATCTTTACCTAAATAAAAATAATCTAGATCATCATTTTGTGAATTTAATAAAAGGAATTTAGTAAAAGGAAAGAATTTATTAACTTAACGTTGATATTTTAAAAACATAAGATTTTCAAAGATTTAGTAGAGATTTTATCAGATTCAGTAAAGATTTTATCAGAATCAGTAGAGTTTTATACAAAGTTGATAGAAATTTTAACTTTGAAACTGATTGCACGGCGAAATGGTTTGCGGCGGAACGGCCATGGCAAAATGACCGCGTGACAAAATGGTTTGCAGCAAAATGGCTGTGGCAAAACAGTTGTAGTGAAATTGGCGCGGAAAAATGTCCTAGACCAGGGGTGGCCAACACGAGGCCCGCGAAGTTAGGTCAAATGAACTTTAATAGTACATATCACCAAAAAAACATTACATCATGAGTTGTTCATATCATATATTTTTAAATTACCAAAAAAAATTAGGTGTGTGGCCCAGCAGGAAATGTGAAAGTTGAATGGAGCTGAGACAAAGACTTGGTTATGAATAATAAAGAAATGATGTTTATTTTACACTCTTGGTAAATTAACTACATCAGTGACATCCTGTATACAGTCTGCATTGGAGAGAGACAACAGAAGAAGTAAGCAAGGTAGAAAGAGGGAGATTGTGAAGGTAGCGCCATCATGCGGAAGTGTTGCTATTGGCTGAGTATTATGCCGACATACGTCGCCAATCTATCCCATGATGCAAAATAATCATTCCATAACATTGAAAATGGAATAGAAGCCAAACTATGTTAGCTTTGATATTTAAATAGGAAATATTAGCTAGGTTGTCATGGATGAGTAGTATTACTATTAGATAAGTATAAAATAAGAGAGTATAAAGAATAAATAATTAGGATAGTTACTTTGTGTTATTTATTTATTTCCCAGGAAATATGACTGATGCAGTAACATAAACAAGATTAGAATGAAGAAAAATACAAGTAAGAACAACTAAAAAATTAATTTTAGCAATAGACAATAAGTAAATTAATATTATACATTTTATATTTATAGATGTTTGATAGATGTGATTCGAATTTGGTGATTTGAATCATGCTGTGACAAGAAAAATGCAGTATCACCCTGAAGATCATCAGAACAAAATAAAGTAGTAAATGATTTGATGTTAATTTATTATTTTATTAATTTATAAACACTTAACATATTATTTTTACTAGTAACAATTAAAGAAAAATGAACAAGGTTTAAACCAGATTAAAACATGAAAATAAAGGTAAGAACTAGGAACAAACAAATTAAATAACTTAAGTAATATA
>JAQFZN010001456.1:0-15804 GCA_034687075.1 Geophilus carpophagus
TTTCCAAAATTTGCAATTTCAAAACTTTCGAGCTTAAAATTCGAGTTGGTAAAATTGAAACTTAAAAAATTTGAAAATTAAAATTTGGTCATTTGGAACCTAAAAATGAGCAAATTTGGAAATTAAAAAAGAGGGGAAATTTTTAGGTTCCAAATAACCCAATTTCAAACCCCAAATTTTTTAACTTCCATTTTTCACAAATCTCAAATTCTAAGCTCGAAAGTTGCAAAACTCCAAATTTTCCGTTGCTCAATCCCCAACTTTTCCGTTACTAAATTACTAAATTAAAAACCCGTCGACAGTAATCATTTATTCCCTATTCCTACCATTTAAAGCCATCATTTCCCACCAGACTCAGCCATATTTTTAGGCCACAACCTACCCCTATTCAACATTCTCTTCCCAACACTTTTTATAAACCACATCTATTAATAACCCCCAAACTTTCCACACAAACCCAAAGTCCAACATCCAACGGAAAACTTCAAAAACTATCAAATTCCCCCACAACCTTCACACATTTAAATCCCAAAAATTATCAAAAAATCATTTAATAAAATTCCCACAAAAAAAAAACATAAAAACCCAAAAATCAATCATTTAAACCTCCAACAGATTTCCACTACCAAAACCCAAGCAACCCATTCTCACACCAATTACCCTGGGAACTCACAATCCGCCATCATTCCCTCAAATCTGTCCCCCTCTCAATAACCCACCAATGAATATTAAACACCATCATCTGCTACTTGATCACCCAACCAAATAACAGTTAATAATAACCCCCAACACCCACCCCCCTCTTACACAAAAACCCCCACTTCCGTCTCGATACACAGAGATGGCTTGTTGATTGTCTTCACCTGGCATTTACACTTCGCCTACACCTGCCGAATTGATGAGAAAGCCAGGTGCACGCGCCAACAGGTGTTGGGCGCGTGGCCTTCAAAGAAAAGAAAGACTTTTAGAAAAAAATAAATAAAAATTAAAAAAAAGATAAAATAAATATCACGAGGGAACAAGTTGAATCTTCACAGCACGTGCCCTTCAATTAGGGGACTGGGGTAATGGTTGACGGATAAATTGAAGGCCAGCTGATGTTTGGAGAACCCTGGGTGCAAAAAAGGTTTAGTTTATGAGCGGGCAGGTGGTGGGTACAGTTGGAACAAGAATTAAGTGTGGGATATTTGATTTTTTTGAATTTAATTTCTTATTTTCTTTTGTTTATTTTAAATTTTTATTGTTATTTTTATAATGATTGTTCAATTGGGTGTTTTATTTGGTTTTAGTGATGAATAAAGATGATTTAGGGTGTGATTTTATATTTTTAAGTTAATTTTTAGTGTTTTTAAGATTATTTTGTGTTTATTATTCTTTTTATTATTTTTAATGTTATTTTTGTAATGATTATTAATGGTTTTATATGAATTGGGGGTTTATTGGTTTTCAAAGTGATAAATGAAGGTTAATTTTATGTCTCCCCTACATCAATGAGTTTAGGATGACTTTGCAAATATGATATAATAGAATATATCATAATGTTTTATAGTAATGATTACTGATAAAATTCTATGTTCAATTGTAAGTTGTTTCTTCTTTTTATCTGTTTAGAATTTATTTTATTTCTATTATAAATAATAAAATAAATAAAAAATACTACAAAGTATTGTGTTTGTAAAAGATGCACATGTTGTACAATTGTAACTATTTTTATTTGTGTTTTATAATGTTATCTTAAGTAGAAATAATATTTCGAAATTTGGAAATTTGTTTGTTAAAATTAAAACCTTGGCCTTAAAGATCTTGAAATATGCAATTTACCTTGGAATTCTGACCTACCTAATTCATTTTTTGTAATTATAATGAATGTTATAATGAATTAAAGAATTTAAATATAAAATAATTTGAAAAATTTTATTATTTGTCGACAAAATGCAGCGATCACAACAAACAAAAATGGAAAAAATTGAAAATATTTTAAATTCTAATAATTTAACGGTTTAAATCTACCAGAGATAACTAAAACGACATCTATCCTAGACTAGAGTATATATTGACTTAGTTATCTGTGATAATATTATTTTTATTAACAATAGTTAGTTATTATCAGTCTCCGATGATAAAAAACAAATTCAAATAAGGAATCTTACTCGCGCCATTAACACTCAACAGATGGCGACATTGTTCTTAGTGTTGTAACACAATGGAAATCAGTAGACTATTTTAATTTATTTTTTTTAAAATTTCATTAGGTAGAAAAACAAGTGATAAATCATAATTATTTTGCTCAATTTAAATAAAAAAGGAAATTTCAAGTAAATCAATAAATTTATACGCATTTCTTAATCCAGTCTAGAAAATAGATCATTGGTCTATAAACGTATAATTTATGTCAACTTGTCATTTACCAGTTGCAAATAATCATTAAGTTACCTAAATACATAATAAATTTATTTGAAAAAAAATATATTATTTATTAATTAATTAAAAAATATTAATATTAATATCAGAATAAATACTTTTACTTATTTACACGTGTTTTTTTTCTATCAATTTCCTTTTTTTTACTTCCACCTGTCAACAAATTTTGAAGATAAATTCAAGGTTCAATTTATGTCCCAATTTGTGAAATTTCATTGATAAAAATTTTCAAAAGATAACTTTGTACCCATTTGTTACTTATCTGCACTCAACTCTCACTTACTTATCTGATTAAGTATTATATGTAACAAATGTTAAATGCATTTCATCAGGAGGAAAGAAAGTAAAACAGAAAGTATTAATAATAAATAATAAAATTTGAATACAACGGATTTTCCCTTCCTATAACAGGAAATTGATATATCTTGAATTTATAGTGAATTGTGATTTGTAAAAATTTGTGTATTGTATAATTTTATGCATTTTGAATTAATTTTTGGCTATTTATTTTTTTTTTTGCATTTTTAGATGTTTATTAGTTTTTTGTTTATTTTCGTTCTCTTTATTTCTAACGGAGTTGCGTTATGAGGAATTAATTTTAAAATAGTAAAAATAAATTAGAACGCTAATTAACGGGGAAAACCAGTAATAAATAAATATTATCAATTTATTCTAATAGTACAATAATTAGGTAAAAATTGTGACAAGTGAAAAAGATTGTATAACACAATTTTATGCATAATAAGTAAATTTTCTTCTTTAATTTCTTACTAAATGCACTTAAAACTGTTTATACTCGAAAATAAAATTATAAATGTATAAAAGACTAAATTAAAGTACAAACAGCAGTGGTCAGAACAAGCAATTTAATTTAATTTGAAAAAATAAATTCTTTTTCTATTTTAAGAGAGCCTCAGTTTGGAGAATGGGACAAATTCGAATATCCAGTTCAGTTTTGAATGTCAATGATTTTTGTTGACGTTTTCTTTATTCACAAATGTATTGGAATCCGAATTCTAAAATTAATTTTTCAGGGTTTTCTAATGGGATGTTTTATAACAATTACATATTCACATTTATGCAATAAAAATTCTAAAAAGCAGTAGCAATTTTAAATTTTTTTTAAAAAAATGTTGTCAACTAAAATTTGGTTCCTTGTAAAGGATTTCAAAATGGCGTGCTTAACTGGACAAAAATGATGTTTTCCAATTTTAAACTGAATAAATTAATCCTATTTTAAAATAAGTTATGTAATTTGCCACTAATTTCTTAGGTTAAGTCATGTTTTGACATGAGTGCAATTAAAGATACAATTTATAAATGGTGGCGTGTTTATAATTGTGTAATATGTTGCAATCGAATAGTTCAAGAAAATGTTACCTTATACAGTTCAAACTGTATTTTTAGTTATTTTTAACTATTTAAAATCAAAATGATCAAATTTCAAGATTAGTTGTTAGATGAATGTAAACAAAGAATTTAATTGCTCAATTGAGCAATATATTTCATTAAATTTAATAATTTAACAGTTTTAAATTAATTTTAAATTTGAATTTATCTCATTTCATTGCATCATAACGCCATTTTAAATAGCATATGAATTGATTAAATTCCATAATTTAATCATTTTTTAAGTTTTTTTAGATTTTGCATAACTGAAAAGCACACCATTTTGACTTTTCACCAAAAACACAGCATTTTAAACTAAATATTGTAAAAATTGCATCGAAAACTGTTACAAAAAGTGCAATATACTTTAAAAAAAGATTTAAAGCTCAAATACATTTTTCACAAAAATTTTGTTTGTACCAAAAAACTGTCCTTAAGTTTTGGTTTTGTTTGACTAATAATACCCTGATGATTAAATCAATTCAAATTACACACACTTGTTGTTATTATTAGTTTTCAGGTAACTAAATAACAGATTTAACCAATGTTAACCAGT
Source organism: Geophilus carpophagus (assembly GCA_034687075.1). NCBI lineage: Eukaryota > Metazoa > Arthropoda > Chilopoda > Geophilomorpha > Geophilidae > Geophilus > Geophilus carpophagus. The sequence continues at coordinate 4,367 of JAQFZN010001456.1, forward strand.
GCTCATTAATAATAAGTGTAAACAGTAAAAATTTGACTACGGTTAACATTCAATATACATTACTTCAATAAAGCTTTTTCTTCATTTTTCTTTTAAGAAAATGGGTTATTTTTAAAAAATAATAATAATTAATAATAATAATAATTAAAAATAAAATTGAATAAACTTTTTCGGTTTTCAAACTAACAATTTGCAGGATTTGATCCCATAATAACAAGAAAACAAACATCATACTTGTATTATACAATATTTACATGATTAGAATCAAAATTATTTCTTTGGGCAGACAAAAATCAAAATTTAAATTATTAAAATTAAATTATTAAATAAAAAAATGTTCATTTTGGGTATTTTTGTTCGAGCAATGATTTTTTTCAAAATTTAAAAATAAAAGTTAAAATAAACAATTTGTATCAAAATATTTTTACCCAATTAAAACACACTCACGTGACATTAACTACTCGAAAACATTTTGTTCATTTTAAAAAAAAATCAATCAAAATCATAAAAATTAAAATTTTTAACAAATTAAGAAAAATAAAAATAAAAGTTCTACACATCAATCACTTTATAACACAGACCATTTGTATTTATATTTCCTATATTTTTCTTAAGAGGGATGGGGATAATGGGAGAAATGCATTCCCAAATTGGATTTTTATTTGCTGGCAGTGACAGGCGAATTTCCAGTTGAGTTTTGTCACTGTTCGAGCCATTCTTATGCCAGTAAACTCTTTATTTGTTTAGGTGTTGTTTCATCATTTAGATGTTTAGTCGTGTACCTTAAATTGAAAATAAAATTTATTTAATAATTATAATTATACTCGAATCTGAATTTATTAAAGAAATTATAAATGTTTAGATTTCAGTTCAGGCCTGAAATGATTTAGGTTGGCCAGGCCTAGTTTAGTCGGTGTAGTATTAAAAGTGACTAGAATCATTTGTTGTATTTATTTATTCCACCTGTTTGTCATGTTCAAGGGTGGAGAAAGGAAGTGGAAGGGATAGTGAGTGTTGGTGATTTAATGGGAACCACCTTGCAGTGGCAGAACGGACACAAACCCTAAATTTGGGTCGAATTTTAAAAACAGTAAAAAATAAAAAATAAAATGTGAAGAAATAAATTTTCAATTATAAATTTTTAAAATCTAAGATAATTATGAACAGAATTTTGTTTTTAATCACAATTAATTGAATTAAACAATTTTTAACTGTCATTAAGAACAAATTTTAGTCAAAAGTATGAAAAAATAAAATTATAAAAATGAATTTAGTCACTAAACTCAAAAAATCACCTCCAAACTCAAAAAATTTTCAATTTCTTTATGTTTATATTTTTTTACGAATTTTTGCGAATATACTCTGCAAACCAGTAAAACCCATTATTAAATAAGCCCTTAAATAAAAATTTTATACTTTCAACTTAAATCTTGCAATTTGCAATTGAATTTTTAAAAAAAAAAAAAACTTAAATTTGTTATTAAAAAAACCCCACAAAAAATTTTCTTTCTTTTATGAGTTTTATTTCTTTTTTTTATCTCAAAAATATAAAATTTCGGCGGTTTATATTCGTAAAAATTTGAAAACAACTGAAATCTTAACAAAAACATTCATTTTTTTTTTTACTTCAATGCGTTGAGTAAACCCTCTGCATTCGGTGCTGGTTGTTCTTTCAACACTTTAATACAGCCTTTTATCTACAGGAATAGAATACATTTTTAGAAATATTTTCAAATATTGAGAAAATAACAAATTAATCATCTTACATCAACGTGCGAATTGCGTGCAAACGCTCCCACAGGATGTACATGATCGTACAATATTATGAGACCGACCATAACCCGAAGAACAAAAAGTACCGTTTCCTCATTTTTGAACCGTTGAAGGAACTCCCTACAAATTCATAAAAGTGGATTACGATTCATGTACACTCTCACTCTTAGTCAGTTTGTTTAAAAGCATAAAAAGCTAGTGAATGTTAAATGGATTCCCTTGTGGCGTCATAAAAAAGTTTTAATCTTTCGAGATGCATTAGCAAGAAAAATGGTTTAATAGAATAAAATCATTCTTTTCAGTCATTTACTGTATGTAGATCAATTGTGATTTTGATAATTTGTACATGAAGTATTTAAATATTTTTTTTAGTGTGCTTATTTTATTTTTAGAAGTTATTATTCTAAAAATTTTATATAATTTGGAAGTTTTCGAGAATTTCAAAAAATTGCATAAAATCAAAATTCAACAAATTTTAAGACCATTTAGAAAAACCTTTAAAAATCTCAAACAAATAATCAAATTTTCTTGACAACTTAACTACCTAATTCACCATTTACTCCAACTTTACATCACGCACCATAATTATCACTACTCAACACTTTTTTAAGCAAATAAAACTGACATTTACACAATTCTAACCACTACATCAACACTTTATCCCCCTTCAGTCCAAACATATCAATTACACATTCAACTAGTGTTTACTTTACGTGTATAATTTCCTAATTTTGTCACCTGAAATAAAACACGCACTGACTGCACAATTACTAGCTCACTTTACAGGTGCAGCTACTAGAGATCTTGTCCCAAATCATGACAACTTATTATTTATTGTTCATGTACCATATAACTAAATTAAATTAATCATGTCAAGACTTTTTCACTTCCTGTTTTAGTTTCAATACCACCTGAAGAGTCAGGTGGAGCGCACATTCGAATCTCACCGTATTATCATCATTATCGTTATTTAAAACTTCCATTAAAAGTATATTAATGATAAATTATTCCAACTGTTTTTAATAAGCCGTTATTAAACGTGACTAAGTTTACGCAACAAATAAAATAGTTCAATTTAGTTTTCTATATAGATTTTATAGTAAAATAAACGATTAAAATAAGTTATAACGCCTTTAACCGTCATTTATTTTAAATTTGTTTCAATTTTTTGGATTTATTTGAATTAAGCGAATATTTTTGTTTTATTTTTTGTACCTATCTACCAGTGATTACTCATATTTGATGTATATCGATATCAGTGAAAAGAATAATTTAAAAAAGATCATAATTACATACAGTTGATCATCGATTATGTGAACTGATTATTGAAAATTTATTGTAATTATTATTACTGCATTAATAAATTTAAAAAAATAAAAAAGTGAAAAAAACTAATTCATGTAACACATTTTAGGCCATGGTCATAATTTATGTAAAGAAAAAAAACTCAAGTACTTGGCACAATTCATCTACTCACGTATAATTCAGTCTACTGTAATCAGTGGCATAACTATAATTTTAAGCCCACAAGCAAAATCTATTTTTGGGGCCTCTTGCAGGCCCCCAAACGTTACGCCCCTGACTATACATAAATTTGTTTCAATTTGCTAAAACTTACGGATTTTCTACCATTCGTTGACAGACTTTCGCCATAGTTCCCAACGTTTCAGTTGTGTTTTCGATTGGTAAATCCTTATTCTGGTCCATAAAAAAATTAAAGAAAAATATTCAATTTTATTTTATTTCTTTTTTTTTAATAATTTAATTTAATTACCTCGGCTACAAATTTGGTGGTGGTGTCACTCAACACCTTGAGCATCGGTGTCGCGTGAGCATAAAATAACGACATTCGATTTGCCAACTCGTTAGTCACATCCGTTTCCATTTCAACTTCTTCCTTCAATTATCAATTTAGATATATAAAAAATTAAAAAAATTATTAAATGATTGGGTTATATAATTTTCAACACCACTTATTATTATTATTATACCTGATTGCTCATGCGCAACCTGCTCATCGTCCTGCGATAGTAACTAAAATCGTTCTGTATGGCTGGATTAGTCATTTTCAGATCGTCGAACTTGAGAACAAACTCTAAGATTTCTGCGAATTGTTTCGCTAATGCTTGTTGAGTTTCCAAATGTGCCACCGGCGACTGGGTTCCTGAACACAGTTGCCAGAGGATTTTCGGAACGATCATTTCTAAAAGTTTTAATTTTAATTTTTTTATTTTGAATTTAAAAAAAAATAATTACAAAATTAAAATTATTTTTTTTTTAAATTTTACCTAATTGTAATGAAAATTCGTAAAATCGCTTCAATTTCGATACTAGTGGTATCACTACTTCCCAAGCTCTTTCTTGAAGATTTCCACTTCGTGGGTTTGCAATTGCCTGTAAAAGAAACATTAAAAAAAATTTACCGTAACTTTTTTTAAATTTCCCACGAGTTTTTTCTTTTTTTTTGATAATTATTGGAGATTAGAGATCATATAAACGAGAGGAAAATAAAGATAAAAATAAAAACCGTTTTAAAAATTGTTTTTAAAATCAAGAATTAATAATTTTACTATTTATTCCCTATAAAATTTCACAAATTTGCAGAAAGTTTATATAAATTCGTAAAGAAAGCAAAAGAAATCTATCAGTTAAGAAAACTTGGAATTTGAAATTTTTTTTCGTTTCGTTTTAACGGTTTTATGTGCTGTGTCGAAAATAAATATTCAATTGTATTTTTTCTACACTGATAAGAAAATAGGTTAATTACTTCACGTATTTCATTTCCAGCTCCTTTGTACTGGTGTAATTCGAGTAAAATATCTTCGGAACTTCTCAAAACAGATTCGGCTAGTTCGTAAGTTTCACGCTCCGAATCCGTTGGTTGGGCATCTATAAAAAGAAAAACAATAAAATTAACTGAAAACGCATTGTTTCTACACTAAATTTAGTAACATTATAAAGAAACAATAAAATAATTTTCTATATTTAGATTGAAAATTCAAAATTTGTCTTTATTCTCGTTTTTATACTTCAAGTTCCGCCTTTTTCTCGTATTGTGTACCTTTAGCCCAATCCATTTCATGTTATACCGTTTGCATATAAATGTCTGACAATATCTGATTTTGCTAGTGTGATTGCATTTTAAATTCACCACTAACCGATTTAAATTTGACAACTAAACTCGTTTAAAAACATCGACTCGGCCAAGATGTCGTTTAAATTCGTATAAGTTATTAGAGAAAGAGAACTGAACTGACGCAAAACTAATCACAGTTCGTCAAATTTAAAATTAGCCAATGAGCATCAGATTACGTAATTACGTCATCGTAAACAAGTGAATTTCCAGTCAATTTGTTAATTTTTGAAATTTGAAATAATAAGTATAAATTTACTTTCAAAATCCACAAAAATATCTGGTTTTGGTGGTTCTTCCCGTGTTAAAAGTCGTAATAAATTGCCCATTTTATCTGCAAAAATAGAAAATCAATTTTAAAAATTTTAAATTTCCACGAAAAACAAAACAATTTTTTAAAATTAAGACATAAAAAGTAATTTTGAAAAATATTGTCATTTACTTAGCCCTATTAATTATAACATCCGAAATAAGCAGCCAATCTCTTTCCTTTTTAAACAGGAAGTAGAATCTTTCCTACTTCCTTTCTTCCATTTCCTCACACATGAATTTTTATAATAAAAAAAATAATTTCTTTATTTAAAACAAAATAACTTGTAATTATTACAATCTACTTGTGTTGACCTGAAAATCGTTTAATGTTTAGTCACATGTCATATCCGCCATGTTCATCCTTTTGTTGTTGGTCAGAATTAAATTATACATTTCATGAATCCATCCCACTTTTAAAGACAAAAAAATTATAAACAGCTGTTTGTTGGGTAATTTTATGGTTTTTTATTTATTTTTTTATTTAAAAAAAAATTTAAAAAAAATAAAAATTCAAGTTTGTCACGCGAGTGAAGTCGGCCATGTTGAAATTTGAAGAAAATAATTTTTTAATCGATTTTCAAAATAGTTTTCGGTTAGAATTTTATGTTGTAATGATAAATAGAGCCTTAAAGTGTGCTTAGTTGTTGATGTAGTGTTCGAAAGCAGAAATAGTAATGCAATTACAAACATTCGCAAGTGCAACGAACTAATGCAACAATCTTTCAAGTGTTGTCTAGACGGATAATTTTCGGGTTGGTAAAGTTTCATTTGGATTAAAGTAAATGTCGATTAGAAAAAATGTTAAAAAATGTAATTTATGTGTGTTCGTGTCAAGTATAATAGGGTTAATAAATTGGATTTAAAATCGATCAAAATCGAAAATTTAGTTTAGAAATAGAAATTACAGTTTAAAAATCGGTCAAAATTCAAATTTACAGTTTAAAAATCGTCAAAATCGAATTTACAGTTGAAAAATCAAAATTTCAGTTTAAAATTCAATTTTATAGAGTTTAAAATCAAATTTTTAGATTTAAAAAATTAAATTTCAATTTTACAAATTTCAAAACCAAATTTTTAGATTTCAAATTGAATTTTCCATTTCTAAAATTGATTTTTACACTTAAAAATCGAAAATCCAATTTCTAAAATCAATTTTTACGCTCAAAATTAAAAATCCAACTTCTAAAACCAATTCTTAACAAACAAAACCAAATTCATCAACCTAAATACACAAACTAAATTCCAACTGCGTCAAAATCTCCACTAACTTCTATCCGCAAATGGATGTAAACAAGATATTATTAAACACATAAAAACGTCTACACGCTAGCTAGTTCCGTAACGGAAACTACTTTTTTAAAAAAATCTCATTTTATATGTAAAATGCAACTAATTAGAAAACAACAAAGCAAAAAAAAGTAAAGAAAATGCGAATTTGATGGTATGTGTCATGCTTGTTGCAGTTGCATGTCAGTTTGGTCGCTGGAAGCTTCCAATCAGTTCCAGCTCCAAAATTGCACCAAGAAATGAGTCTAAGAACTCATTCATGGAACTCTTATTTTGGCTGCAATCCAAAATTGCATATTTCCTGTCTTCAACATCATTTAATTACCTACATCCCCTTTTTTAATTTAAAAAAAATTAAAAATGACCCAAAATTTAACTCAGGTGAATTAGGGTTAAATTAGATTTTTTTTTTTTTTCTTTTTGGAATTTATTTTTCGATTTTATAATTATGTTATCTTATTCACTTGAGTTGAGATAAGTTAATTTGGGTTAGTTTCATTTGATGTTTTTAAATTAAAATGAAATAAATTTGAGGATGGAAATTTTATTTTTGATTTTTTTGATTTTTTTTTTTTAAATATTTTTGATATTTTTCTAAAAAATATTTTCTTGAAATTTTCTTGTTTTAATTAAAATAAAATGTCTCCAACTATTTATGTTGAGTAATAATTAAAGAAACTGTTGTAAATGTAAAAAAATTTGAATTTTTAAGATTTTTTACGATTTATTTTTGGATTTTTTTTCGATTTTTTTTTTGTTTTTACTTAAATAAACTCCTCCTAACATCAATATAGAATGACTTACATAAATGTTTAATTCCCTACAAAAAAATTCCAATAATGTTTTTTAAATAACTTTTCTAAAACAATTCTTACACATTTTTAGGCCTAAAAAAATTGCGGTTTAAAAAATTGATTTTTAACGATATAAATAAAATGTTTTATATTGATCTATCAACTGAGTTAATTGAGGCTTAAATGAATCATATTTAACTCTTTGTTGTTAAGCTAACTGAAATTTAATACCAAATTCTCACTTTTTTAATCGCATTTTTCTCTCAAATTCAAAATAACTGTCACCATTTAAAAAAACAAAATTAATTTCCTTAAACATGTTTTTTTTTTAATTTCATTCCATTTTTTCCTTAATAATAATCCATCACATTATTATCAAGACGTAATTCAACTCGAAACACAATCGTAGAACGATTTAATTTACTTTTAAATTGATGTTAGGCATAAATTTAGAAAATGTAAATAACACCAAAATAGGAAGGTTAACATTGAGATTCAACACCTGAACCACTTTGAGATAAATCATCACTTAGTTTCAGTCACTTAATGGATAAACTTAAGTAAACTGATAAATAAATTGTGTAAACTTACTTTTGTTAGTGGTAATTAATATTTAGGTTGACTTAAAACATCACTTATGAACTAGAGACTAGAGCGTGTGGTAACGAATCCTTCGCAAGCACGATCCGCCATTTTCTTATTTGCGTCACAACGACAGACGATTGAATTTTAAGAATTTTAAAATTCTATTCGTTTTAATTATTAGGTTGGAATAAAGGGAATATTTTTATTTCATTTACCTGACAGGGTGAAACTTAATTAGTTTCGCTAGGTGAGTTTTGATTTTTTAAAGATTTTCGATGGTTTGAATGTTTGTACTAGATGGCGGAAGGCACTGGATCGTATATGATGTCATAGGGAGATAACCAATAGGAAGAAGGTAATGGTTTTTGTAGCAGACGATGCCGTTAGATGAGTTTAAAGTTGAAATGGAAATAAATGAAGAAGATTTTATGATAATTTGTCAAGGATTGTTAAGTGAGATTGTTTCATTTTGCGTTGATGTTGAAATTTTGTTTGATGTTCAGAAATGTTTGGAGAAGATTAAAAATGAGATTTGTGAAAAAGAAAAAGAAGAAAATCTGAATGAAAAACGTTTAGAAATATGTTTTGATAAATGCGAAGAAAAAGTTGATAAAATGCAGGAATATTTAAAAAATGTGAAATGTTTTGTGGAAGAAATGATAGAAAAAGTCGTTGAAGATGAAAATATTTGTGTTGATTTGGAATCGAAAAAAATGCAAAATTCAGGTTTTTTTCAAATAAAAATAATTTTTTTTTTCGTTTTTAATTTTTAAAATTTATTTTTCAGAATCTCCAATTGATTTATTTAATTTGACTAAACCAGATAATAAAATGAACAAAATAGAAATGGAAAAATTAATTTTAGATGAGATTAATGGTATTTTAACAAAAACGGAAATTGAAAATGAAAATATTTTGCAAACTGAAAAAATGGAAGAAAAAAATTTTGAAGATGAAAACATTTGTGAAGATTTGAAATTTGATAAAAATGGTTTAAAATTTGTTATTGTAAAATTCTAAAAATTGAAAAAAAAGTACAATTTCTTATTTTTTTCTTTTTCTTTTTACTTTTTTAGAATCTCAAACCATTAATGAGCTAAAGAAAGATTTGGAAATGGAAATGGAAATAGAAATTCGAGTGACAGATGAGATAACCAAAGATAAATTGATCTCAGCCATAGAAAAAGATGAAATTGAAGAAACTTTTGATTATATGGACTACGAGGATGTGGAAAATTTTCAAATGGAAATTAATGAGTTTAAAGAGGAAGAAAATTACATAATGGATTTTGAAGCTTATGAAAATATCCTTCAAATAGTCCCTGAAGTAGAAGACATAAATATTTTCGATGTTGATGACATTTTAAATATTTCTAAAAAATTTGATGAAAATGAAAAAAAATCACAAACTTTTCTACCAAATTCACCAACAATTGAGAATAAAACAATTGATGATTTCGTGCAACAAGTTCCAGTTCTTATTCCAAAAATGGACACTCAAAGTAATGAATGAAATTAAATTATCGTAAATTATTCATTTAAATTTAAACTTTCAGAAATTTCACCATTATTGATTGACAAGAAAATATCAGCAGAAGAAAGGAAAACTAATTCAAATATAATTGATTTTGAGAATGATAAAAATACGTCTCAAGTAGTTCCAATATTAGAAAAAGAAAAGCTCATTTCAAATTTAAACGTTTCTACAAAACAGGAAAATGAAATTAAAAGTAAATTAAAAATAAAATTTAAAAATTTAATAAGAAAATTATTAATAAAAAATATTTTCAGATGAGAAAACTGAAACTCAAATGAAAATAACACCAGAAACCAAAGAGAAAATCCCATTAAAAAGTTAAAAAAAATTATTTACGTTAAAATTTTAATAAAATTCGAATTCTATTTTAATTTTGTTAATTAAATTTGCAGACATTTCACCAATATTCATCAAACAGGCAGAAAATATTCAACTTGGTGACTTCCAAGTTCCAAAACTTGAAGATACTAATAAAGATGACATTACTGAAGAAGATTTTTACCATGGTATTATATATAAATTTCATTTTTTCAATTTTTTATTTACTTTAGTCTTTGGTCCAACGGATGTGAGTTCAAACTGCAAACTCGAGTTTAAAGTTGCATTTATTTATAGCGGGAAGGGATAAAGTATAAGACGTGTCACACATGTGCTTGTAACTGTTACTGGCCACTACAAGTAGAATTCAATAGTCCAGACGAAAATAAGACACTTAAAACAGCAGCTGAGGACACACAAGTGCGAGGAGAAGATATGACGCACGTGGGGTGACGTTTAAAAGTGCCATCTGGGAGGAAAAATAAAGTTGTCAATGGAGTTTAAGAGTTGTTTTTTTTTAGAATTTTTTCTAAATGAAAATTTTTAAAATTCGTGTTTTAATTTATTTATTTTCTTTTATAGATGATGATGTGGTGAAGAAAAAAAGTGCAAGTTCAGTTAGATCAAGTAAATTTATAATTTAATAAATAAAATCAACATAAATAATTATTTTATTAATTTTTTAGATATTTTTACACAACGACCTCGTTCAGTTCTTCGTTTAGGTTTGTCAAGAAAACAAAAAATTAAACAATTGCATAATTATTTATCAAAAAACTAATTAATTAAATTATTAAATTAATTACATTACTTAAATTAAACATTCTTTTATATGTATTTATATGTATTTATAATCCTAAATTAACATTTCGCAAAATAAAGTTATTGTTCTCGCTTTTTTACTGATACATTGGCAAAGGAAAACATCCGTTACTCAAATTAGGCGCCTTCACGTCTTTGATATTATTGTTAAGTATTCGAAATTCTTTTTTAATAATATCATAAACTTCTACTACTGCTAGATCATCATTATAACCAAAAGAATAAATTTTATCTCCCACAATACACGCATTACTCGTTGAGTATTCAAAATGGCCCAAAATGGCGTACGCTTTTTTATCGTCACCACGATCTTCGCAATTTGTAAAATGAATTGTTAAATCTTTACTGTGTTGGCCCACGAGGTAGATTCCGTTTAAATGAGATAGAGCGGCGTGGAATCCGTATTCATTCGGGAGATCACTACGTCGAAGAGTTGTCCAAACGTCCATTTTGGGATCGTAACAGTGGACTTGGTTCGTTAAAAGATAAATTTTGTTCTTGTGTGATGTACAGGCTGATGCGTAAGTTGGTGTTGGAATTGAAGCAAGAGTTTGCCATGTTTCTGGTAATCAAAATAAATAATCGATTAATAATCAAAACATTTGATTTGTAAATCGAATTTTTCATTAAAATTAAAACTTACTTTCATTTGTATTATATCGTTCAACTTTATCCAACACAACTCGAAATTGTCCGATTCCACCGATTAAATAAATATATTCGTCGAGCACGCAAACACATTGATGTCGACGTTTAATTCTTAACTTAGTTTCATATTCCCACGAATTGCGAAACGTATCTAAACTCCACATTGTTTCATTCCAGTTACTGCAACCTAAATAAAATTCACCGCCCATCAAATAAATCCGTTGACCTA
>JAQFZN010001457.1:0-15795 GCA_034687075.1 Geophilus carpophagus
AATTTTTTGATAAAAATGATAAAAATTCAATCTTTACATTTAAATTATTTCTACTGATATTAAAAAGGATATTATTTGTTACTAATAAAATACTGAATCAAAAAACCATCTGTTACGAAATATAAAAAATTAGTGCCCTCTATAATTAAAATTATAAATTATCAAAACTATTTTCCGAGAGTTAAAAAAAAAAATCAGAGTTTACACGGTGAATTAACAGAATATAGTAGAGTTTTAATCATACTTTGGAGATATTTTTTAGTGTATAACCAGTTGACTGGACACAAAAGGCATTGTTTTGATACTCGAGTTGAAATCTAGCCGCTATCAGTGATTTTGAGCTTTCTTTTCTTCTTTGGTGACAATACACAAGTGTCTATTATACCAGCACACGCGTTGTCAGTGAAACGAGCGGGAAGAAAATGGCAGAATATTGGCGGCATGCGTTGCGCTTCATCTTTGACTTGTATTACGTTTGCCACCGAGCCATTGCAATCACGCTTGTGCAAAGACTATTTGGCGCGCACGGGGCCCTGTTTTCGATAACCCTCGGTGCGCAAGCGAGTCATCAAGGCTGATATGATCGTAAAACGATGAGAGATTTTGCTCGTTATCAGCCGCAGTGCTGAGCCTGCGACCAAAAGATCTTCTATTGGACCCTCAAAGGTGTTGTAATTTGGTGGAAGGTAGCGAAGGATAATTTTATAAGGCTTTATAAGTTGGAAAGAAAAAGAGGGCCAAGAGTTTTACTAAAGCAAGTCGATATCCTCAACCAATAAACCTGATTTTTCTTGCACGCTTCAGTTTTAATTTATTTTTTTTTTTGCCTTTTACCTAAAAACTCTGTTAGAATTCATAAGTTGCCTGCGTGAAACGTATTAAAATGTATGTATATTAGCTTCACCGCAAACGCATTAAAGTATGAATTACGCATAAGGCAGGAAACTAATCTTAAAGTTCCTTTTTTTCTCTCTGAATATTTTTGAAAACGAGATAAATTCACAGTTAATCAATTTGTAATTTGTAATTTATTTTTTGTTTTGTTTTGCTTTTATGTGCTATTTATTTATATTTTTTTATTGGTCGCTTTTTGATGCCGTATGCTCAAGGAATATGCAATGAATCATGTTGTAGAAATAACTAGGCTGCATTGGGTGCGTGATGAGAAGGTAGCTTGTGACTGTAATAAGCAATGAAGGCTACACATGCAAAAGAAGATGAAGGACTCATCTCATGTGCTACGTGCATCTGATATGAAGGGTATATGTAAAACTGAAGCGATGATTCAAATTCGAGTAATTTTTTTTTTTACGTTTAAATAATTTATATGTGAGTAAATTATAATAATTTATAGCCAAGTAAGGAAATTGTTGTGTTTATCTAATTGAAATTGGACTGTAATTGTGGTGAAATTATTGTGTGGTTTATACAGTGAAAATTCTCTTCACTTAGGCGCAGTTATTGGAAATTTGCGCAGTTTAGATTCAGTGGAATATAAGGAAATGAAAAATGGAAAATCGTTAAGAAATGTAATTAAAATTGTTGTTGTAAAATAAATATTCAAATGTTTGTATACTCTAATTATTGACCGATGATGTGGTTTTAACAAAAATATCAGTGAAAATTTATTTTTAATTTTTTAAAAATGAAAATGATATTTTTATGATATTTGCATTGAAAATTTAATCCGATAATCGGATAATCGCGAGTTTACTACATATAAATATAAAAAATATTTTTTCTATTTTAATTACCATTTTCCATTAAATTTAACCTTATTTTATTCAAAAAAATCTTAATTCCAGATTCCAAAACGGTAACGCATAAATTTGTATTCAATCACGCCTTTTTCAGCAAAATAAAATTAAAGAAAAAGAAAAAAAGGAGTATAAAACACGGTATAGAGTGAGTAGTGAGTTGAAGAAAATCAATGCAAGTTAGTTCACGGAAAACTGGGCATAAACTCGTGATCGTGAGTTTAATTCAAGGCACACACCTCGAGGCGTGCACGCTATTCTGGCCATCGTCCGTCTACAATATATTTTTTTCTCCTTCCCTCTTTTTTTCGTGCAAATATTTTGAGTTTGAAATCGATATCGGAAGTTGATACGATTTCCTCTGTGTAATGTTAAGGTCAAAGTTGTAGCATCACTACATCATACCGTTCCCATAACAACACAGAACGATGTTGCAACTTGGAAATTTGTATATAGAAATTGTGTGGTGCTGGCCATTCTCTACCTTTCTCCTATTGCTGCAATCAAATAGAAAAAGGTAATGTGGTGTAGGGGGTAATGGAAGAGGGTGATTTGATCTGTTTCCCTTCTTATTACTGTGTGGCCATGTGCTGGTAGTTGGTGCACGATGCCATTTTACTGCAGATGCAATTGGCCGCAGGTGTAGGCGCTGGTCATCTCGTTGCCAACTTGAAGTCGTTGGCCTGTTTTTTGAAAAGATTGGGGGGGAGTGGGAGCGTGACGTTTGCTAAATTTGTGATGGGAATTTTTTTTTTTTTTACTTTGGGAGTAATTAAAAAAATGGAGGTGGTGTGTAGCATGTGGTAAATGGAGGTTGAAAGGGTTTTGATTACTGGAGTTTTAATGGGGGGATTGATTTGATGTGTGTGTCATAAAGGGTGTTGTATTTCATGGAGTTTTAATTAGTGATGGGTATGAGGGTTTAAAGTGATTTAGGAATGGGAAGTGATGGGTGGTGAGTCATGCTTGTTTGAATATGTTTGTGATTGACTGTTGGATTGAGATTGCTGTGATTGTTTGGTTTGAATGACGGGTTGTTGGGTTAAAATGGAATTTTTGTTCCATTTTGATTTAAAGGTTGGTGATTTTTTTTAATTTTATGATTTTAAATAAATGTTTTTATAAAATTAAAATTAGAATGAAAAGATGTTTAGGATTTTTTTTTCTGTTCTAATTTAAACAAGTTTTAATTTATTTTTAAAGTGAAAAACGTCTTTTGCCGACTGGATTTAGTGATTAATTAAATTCAATCCTATTTAAAAGAGAAAAAAGTGTTTTTTTAATCCTTTCTTCTGGCTAGTGTTTGAGAAAAGAAAGTTAGAGTAGGAAGAAACATGCATTTAAAAATGGATTAAAGTACAAGTAGCCAAGTGAGATAAAAAAAGAAAATTAGATTAAGGTTTTGGTGAAGAGAGAAAATAGGAGAATTTTGGAACGTGTAGGGAGGAATGAAGGGGAGGCTCATTGGGGCATTAAACGCAGTGATCATGACGCGGAAATCTACTAAGTCCCTGTAAATGGCTGACTGATGCAAACTTTTATCGAATTCCGTTGCAAATGATGTTTGCATCGACGGCTTTTCGAGTCGTTGTAGATGAGGCTGCGTCCGAGTGTGACGTTTGACGCCCGCGTATTTCTCTCGAACGTGAGAGAACTGTCGGAATGGATCGGATAATAAAAGTCTGATGGCCGACGAAAAATACATGACCGCAAATTCGAAACGACTCGAATATCGGATAAACAGTGCGCGTAAATTTTTATTTTAAACTGTTGCTGTCCGTTCGGTTTGTTACCGAATGTGTGAGAGCAGAAATATTTGGCTCGGTTTTCCGGTTTGGCCAAATTTGGTTGAATGCTGCCAAAAGATGTCTCATTTAGAAGAAAATAATAGCAGAAACTATAAAATTTGAAGATGGTTTTGGCATTTGTTTGACTTAATGTATGTTTTTATTTTTCCATTTATCACGAAATTTTTGTTTGAAACTGGGTTATGATACTCCTAACCCTAAATTTACCTTTAATGGAATGTGAGATGATGTAATACTTAGGGTTCATTGGTATTTATGAGTTGCAGTAAAACTTAAGGTGCAGTTTAAGAGGTTCGTATTAAAATTTTTGAAATTGTTTTAAAGATTAATTTGGCAATGATTTGATGAAATTGTTGAGAGAATTGTTGAATGAAGTTGGCCGCGCGACTTGCCACGTGTCAAATAGCGCATGACTGGCACGTCTTTACCCGTATATAATCTTTATGACAAACAATTTCTCTATACACACACACACCCACAGAAGGATTTCCTCAAACTGGATTTTGGTCTATTTCCAGTTGGAGTCGCCCCCGAGTGGAAATCATCATCAACTCGTCTGTCATTTGACAAATTGAGTCTCAACCAGGATGACAGTTATTTTCGCTTGCGACAAGAAACAGCACAAATTCCTACCTCATAATTAAGCAATGGTCTGCAGGGGTCTCCAAAGATCCATCATTCCGCCGATTAAATGATAACCGATTGCTCACATCGTTCTCATCATGTCAAACGGAAAAGTTTTCCAGTTTGGACAGCAATAATAAAGAGAAAAACAATTATTTTTTTTACCTGAATAAATGATAAAAGATTATTTTTTTTTGGTTTTTTAGCTGTTTTTGTACTGTTCACTAGGCTGTGCGATATCGTCTTGACAGTATCGCATTTACCATTTTTATGATATTACGCGAAATTATCTTTTTATAAGCTGTGATGTCTAAGGGTCTTGACATAGTCTTGTAATGTCAATGTGATTTGTAAATCTAAATCTCAGATTTTTTTTATTATTATTAATAGAGTTTTTTTACAGATTTTTACAGATTTCTAGAGATTTTTACAGATTTTTAAAGATTTCTAGAGATTTTTACAGATTTTTAGAGACTAACAGATTTAGAAGAGTTTTTTCTATTTTTAAAGATTTAAGATTATAAGCTTTCCAAGATTTCTGAAGCTGTCGTTGAGATTTTCAAGAATGTCAGACCCCTTGGTGATAACGGATTATCAGAATGTTGCAATACTGAGATTATTTAAGATATAGCGATTATTGCCTTACAAAAAATACCATTTCTTGTTTAATGCAATAAACATCGATCACTAATCAAAGTTCTGATGATGATCTTAGGGAGAAGATTAAAAAGGCCTTAAACCTTGAAGTAATAGAAGTCAACACATGTAAATTAAACCAAAATCATTAAAAAAAAAATTACTAATCAATATTTATTTCAATTTTGCCATATTTCAATATCTCAATATCGCAATTAATCGTTGTGATATTTGAAACAAAATATCGCAGTGCCTTTAATCGCGTATAAGAAAGCAGAATTGGTTTGGTGGGAGATTGTGTAGTGTGAGACTCACACTGTGAGTGCCTTGGAATTTCTAGAAATTCTTTTGCAATGGATTTTTTTTAACTTTTTTTTTTCTTTTTTGTTGATATTGTAATGAGAGAAAGAAGTTCTAACTTATACCTACTTGGCTTAAAATAAAAGTAGAGCCTTTAAATTTGATTGATTTTTAAATTACATCATCTTTAAAAAAAAAAAAAATTGATTCAATTAAAAAAATACATTATATTTCATTCCATTTTATTTAGTTTGATTTCACATAATAACTTATAAAATTTTTATTTTGAATTCATCGATTTGTTTGGAATCAATACTGAACATTTTTTTTCATGCTACATGAATCCAAAACAAGTTATCATATCATTCCAGTCATCCATTACTAACTTACTTATTTCATCCTATTTGGCTTTTTGGGTAGAAAAAAAAATTAATACCATAAAAGCACTTTTTAATAAGAAAATAGATAATTTTTATTTCATTTTTCTCCTTTTTTCAATTCAATTTTACAATGTTTACATTTTAAAACTAAACTTAATAAATCGTAACAATTTAACTAAATAAAAAAAAAAAGTAGATAAAAAAACAAGCCCTTATTTGGCTTGTAGGAAAGAGATTATTGGAGGAAAAATGCAATGTAATCCATGGTTGATCGATTGGATTACACGTGTGCTTTTCCTGGACCTCGCCATAAAGGATTACTGAGAAGCGATGCAATAAAAGACAACGTCGAGT
This sequence comes from Geophilus carpophagus, assembly GCA_034687075.1. Lineage (NCBI taxonomy): Eukaryota > Metazoa > Arthropoda > Chilopoda > Geophilomorpha > Geophilidae > Geophilus > Geophilus carpophagus. The sequence continues at coordinate 5,860 of JAQFZN010001457.1, forward strand.
TGCTTGTTGCTGACTTGCAATTGAACACCTTCACATCCGCTTTGGAAATTTGTTGTTTGTCCCTTAATTAATGACCAACCGTTTCTCATCAGAGTAATGAAACTTTTTTCTTTCTCTTCTACAATAACTTAGCTTTTAACAAGTCTGTGTAATGTTCTCTTAGCAGCTGATCATGTGGTATTAGTGATACATATTGAACAGGTGTAAATGGAGATGATAAATCACTTTACCTTCAATTATTTATTATATTTTTAATATAATATATATATATATAACAAGAGTAAAATATTTATAATAAAAAGTTTGAATTTGTGGTTGAAAGGAAAAATGTTTGAGAAAAGCATTAAAATTAAAAAGCTCGTATAAAAGTTGATAGTTAATGGGCAGGATGATGGCTTTTATTGATCAGAAAGCTATATTGATTTACTACACATTTTATTAAACATAAAATAAGTTTGGTATAAAGACAGACATGTTTTGAAAAATTTTTTTCATCTCCTTAAAGTGAAAACAAGGGGTTGGAAGTGTGTATTTTTATGCGTGTTTTGCCATAGCAATGCCGTCGGTTGTCAGACATTTATGACCGACAACTCGGAGTGTAAAGGAGAGACATTTCATTGGTTGAAGTAGATTTTTTTTCTGCCTTTTCTCTCTTGGGTATTTTTGCTGTGGCTATAAACGTAGCGGGAGATGACGAGTGACATTTGGCCTGGTGTATTAAAGTTGAGCTGCGAGGGAGAAAGGGACCTGGCTTTATGCTCTTAATTCCAGTATAAAAGAAAAATGAAGGCAGGTGTTTGTTCTTTTAGTGGGGATTGCGATTGCGGAAATATTTTTCACTTTTTTCCATGCTCTCTGATTTATTGGAAATGGTAAACGGTAAAAGTTTGTTTGTTTTTTTTTTAGTTTACAAGTTTGAAAATTTCAAATATTTATTTTTAAATATTTTAAAATTGAAATTTCTAAATTGATAAAAATGTAAAAATAATTTTGTTTGAATTTGAAATATAATTCGAGGTGAAAAGTTAGATCGTGCAGATGTAATGCAAACCCACTTTTTATCAAATCATATTTCCATCAATGTCAAAGTTCATAAGTTTAGCAATATTTTAAATATATAAATCAATTTTTTGTTTTTTCTTTTTTTTCTGTTATCAGGTCACCTGACGGAAAGATTTAGCTGCGGTTGAATGTAGGAAGTTGTATTGGATTCTTTACAATGAATTATCAGCCAGTTTTGTCTCGATAGGAATTATCTTGGCAGTGTAATTGAAATTTGTGAGGTGGCCCTTATGTTTGCTACGCGTAAATTATGGCACGATTGGAATTTGCTAGACAGTATAAGACAGCGATTTAATGCTCGCAGATTTTTCAATCCTAAAGAGAGAGGATACGGCAAAATGCACGTGAATGCTTACCCAATGTGACATGACGTGCAACTTTGTTTATTGATCAGTTGGAAATGATAAGGAAAATGGGAGAATTTTATAGACTTGTTTTCCACTGAAACAATCCACTTTAAAAATTAAATTGACATTCGCAATGAACAGTTTATGAAGATAAATTCCACGATGAATCATTTTTAAATTGGGTGTCTCGCAAAAAGAAATAGAAATGAAGATGAAAACGATCGAAGAGTCGCTCTAATAATTTGTAAAAAGAGGGGACTGGGGAGTGAAAGGAGTCGAAGGGGAATGAAAAAAGGATCTGGTTTTAGCACTCGAAGATTCTCACCAAAGCCATTAGTCGGTAAAAGTAGCTTAAATTAGTTTGGGAACGGGGGAATTTGCAAAATGCTATCCTTTTTTTTATTTTAATTCGAGTCGATCAATGAATCTGCTGCTTGCTTTTCTTTTTTTTCTCTCAAAATGACTTAGTGATGAGCTAAATGCGAGTCCTTTAAATAAGTGCCACCTTTAGAGAAGAATGAGAAGATGTATTAAGGTTGTTTTGTTTTAAGTAGAGTTGAGGTTTTGTTTATAGTTCTTTTCTCTCAGATGTTTTGCTTTGAGATTGAAATTGAGTTGATGTTATTTTTGGAAAAAAGTTTTCCAACTTTTTAAATTTTATTGGAGAATTTTACAGATGGCGCCACTAACAAATGTTTACAAAAAAATGAAGAAATTTATATCCTTTGATGTAGAATCGAGTAGAACATTGAAGTAAATCGATTAAATCATTAAACATTTCCATTTAGTGAAACTTTTTATTTAACCAGACCAAACTTTGCCATTAATTAAGAAACGATGAAATCTAAGCTCTCTTCTTCTTGCTAAATTTTTAATTTGAAAAAGTAATAAGAGAAATTCTAGCTCGAGGCTAAGTTTGATAATGCACCAGGGACCTTTGAACCCATCAATTAACCATTTCCACATCCCCTTTTCTCGTTTGTTTGATCCATTTAATAGGAAATTATGGAAAGTAATCCTAGGATTGCATGCATGATTAGTCACATCTGGCTCTCTTTTCTTTTTTCTTTTTTCCTTTTCGACTTGCCATCTGCGCCTTTTCCATCAACAAAGAATGAAGAATGGCAACAAGAGACGGTCCGATGGAAAGTCCGATAGTGTGGCCGTGCTCGGATCATAGTTGGTGGCATCAGATAAACTGGAAGAGAAGCAGACAGCCCCATGAGCCACTGCACTGCTTTATCACTAGCCCCTCTTTCTCTCTGCTTTCCTTCAAGTCATTTATTTGCTCATTACTTGCTTTAAATTCACTTGAAATAATGATGCTAAGGAAAAAAAAATTCAAAAAAATTATTAATGCCTTTTTGTTTTATTTATTTTTTTAATTTCGATTTTTGCAAGGTTAATATTTTAGAAATGAATTATATTTACATATTTATTATGCATCATGCCAAATGAATCACAGAAAAAGGCTTAGTTTGTAAGTTATGTACTATGATATAGGAAAGATGAGCTTAAATGCAGTAGCAGGGAAACGGTTGTCATGTAGTAATTTTCTATGAGTTAGAATACATGTCTGGTACTAAAGACAGGCAAATGATGGTTAATTAGACAATAAAGTATGTCTGCAAGTGCAGTTGTGTTGTAATAAATGGTCTTATATGCCCACTTATTAAATTTTACCGTTCCTTTTCCATAATTATACTTTTATTATGGTGTGTTTTATTTTTATTTATTTATTTATTTTCTCATTTGTTCATGGATTTTTCTCGAATTTTTCTTTGCTTATGCTGTACACGTAGCGTCATCTGTTGTGGGAATGTTGGACTAAGATGGATGATGTTGCATTAGAAGTTGGTTTTTGTGGTCTCCAGAGGACGCTAATGGCTGAAATTGGTGACATACTGATTGGTGGGATTGTGGTGATTCAACGGCGAAACTCTTGTCTAATTATCTGTCCCCTAAGGTTTTGATGAGTGTAGAGTAAAAGGTATTTACAAATTGACATAACTTTTCCATTATGACAGATTGCTTTTGATTTATTAAAACGTTTCCATGACTTAGGACTCTTTTGCAATCACCCAACTGAGATTTGAAGTTAAAGCTTGAAATAAATTGGATTTGGAGGTTATTTACCCTCGCAATGAAAACATGAAGCGGATGTTACAGTTGATTTCCAATCGATTACATTGATTGATCTCAAAAATAGTAAAATATAAAGAGATGTAAAATCTAGAAAAAAAAATATAAAAATATCTATTTGTATTAGGATTAATATTATTTGTGGTAATGAATCAATACAATACAATCAGGTAACTAATTGAAAAGAAATAATATACGCAAAGTGTATTGGTAACAAGCTCCAAAATGAGTTTTAGGGTAAGAGGAGGCTGGCACTAGAATAGTTTCTCTGTTGAACAATAGAGGGGCGCCACTATTGAGGTTTGGTATTAAGACACTTGTTTATAGCATAAAAATGGGAATTATAAATTAAAAAAGATTGTAGCTAGATTATAGAAAAGAAGTAAAATTTCAAAGTAAAGTAAACATTGACAATTATTATTTAACTGCTTAAATACATTTAAAATTAAAAAAATTAAAAATTAAAAAATAAATTAAATTAAATTTTTTTCTTTGAATAATGGTGCTACTTGAGTACATAACAAGTATATAACATTTTTGAAACAAATGTTAATGTATGTTAATGTGATTGTTGTCAATGTAAAATGGCAAACTAGAACTAAACTTCGATGGTGGCACTACTCTGGTGACCATCTTAGAACTAAAAGTGTCAGCCTCCTATTTACAGGAGCTAGTTGTGTAGAAATATCAGGAGCATAGAAAGCAGTCTGAAAACTGTAAGAATGAATTATTAAAAACTGAATGACATGTATGTACCAATACTAGATAACTACAAGCAGCATTTTATAAAAGAATTTTTATTTAATTGATTGACAGCTAATTGGGTTTTTAAGTGTTGAGCACGTGATCTCTAGTAAATGGAAGGTATGATATTCACATTACTTAAAATTACTTTTTAAACGTTTTGGTAACGTGTGTGTTTTTAGCTGATCTAAGTAAAAATTGCATGCAACATTATAGTGAAGACGTATTTTGGGCAAACCGGTTCTTAGTGAAATATTTTTCTAACATGAAAACCACTTTTATTTATTTATTAATTCCAAGAAAAACAGAAAAATATTTGCATAAAACAGAAACTTAGTATAACAAAAAAAATCATAGATTTCATTTTTCAGAACTAGTTCCAAATTCAGAATTTAGTTGGAACTAATTCCAATAAAAACATTACAAAATTAAATTTTTTATTAATAGTCGGTTTGTACAAACCATGATATTTACACCAAACAGTTAGTGTGAACCAATAGTAAAGCATCACTAGGGGGGTTCGAAAAGTATTTAAACCTGTTTATTGCAGGTGTGTAACATTACTCAGTTTAATTTGTGTTTTCGAGTGTAGCTGTTTAAAAACAGTTTGCACATACATTTACACATGTGTAAAGGTTAATTCCACCTGCCATCTGGAGGCAATTATGTTATAAACATGATAAAATTTTCAAATATTTATACCGTGAGTTGGTGTTAAAAAATTAAAAATTGTTTTACTAATCTTATTCATCTACATTGCCAATTTGATGTTGATTTCTGCATCATCATTGCTTGCTGTTTTTCTAGTTGTGCTAGAGCACAAGTTACTTTTTTCATGGCCATGCTGACGAACTGGACTTAGATCGAGGGACAAAATGGTGGCTTTTTTTTTCTTATTTACACAGGTTTTAAGCTTACACAGCCTGTGTAATTGGTTGTACACATGCTGCCGAGCATGTGTACATTTTCAAGTGTAACTTGTGTTACACAGCAGGAAATAGAAGTTTAAATCAGAAGTTACACCTGTTTAATTCTTGATAAACAGGTGTAAATTGCTTTTTGAACCTCCCTACTGGATACGGTGTGACTGCCTTTTGGACCACCAGTCTGCTTGGGATGAAGAATGGGGTTCGAGGCTGCATGATTGTAACTAATCTGATTGGCTACTAACTTAGTCACACATCCTGGATACAGGAAGAGGTCTTGTCTTAGGATGTGCACCTGAAGGGTCACATTTGTAGCTCTCTTGGTTTGACCCACATCTGATATCTCTCCCGGGATGCAGATGCCATACTATGGGAAAGACAGTCTTGCTTTTAATGCTCAGGCCTGTTGGGCGATCTCGCTTGGGCCTTATTTTGGCTTTATTCACATGTGTTTACTTCTATTACTTCATTGTTTAAGGCCCTTTCAATCTTTTCCCTAAGATCATCAGAACTGTGGTTTTTACTATCTGTTGTCTCTCTCTCTCTATATATATATATATATATATATGTTTGTATGTTAAAACGTTTTGGTGTCAGAATCATCTTCCTGGTGTTTTTCTGCATTTTTTGATACACTACACTTTAGTTTTCTGAGTTTTTTTTTGTTTTCTTGTTTTTTATTGGTTTGTTCTTCTTATTGTTATATTATTATATTGTTTTTCTGGTTCTTCTATTTATTTTAGTTGTTCTAAGCTAATTACCCCCTTGTTTATATCTAAATTCCAGTTTCCATTTAAATATGTTCTTTTCTTTTTGGCTTTCTCAATTTCATAGCTTTCCAATATTCTTCTTTTGTACCAATCTTCCTCTATAGTTTTGATTGTTGCTGTTTTCCATTTTATTTCATGTCCTGTTTCTTTTTTGTGTTTGTAAGTGGCATTTTTGTGTTCTTTTTTTTTACATTTCTTTTATGTTCCTGCACTCTCACCTCCAATGCTCTACCTGTTTCACCTACATATGTTTTGTCATATTCATTACATTCTATTGTGTATACACCAACGCCTTGTGTTTTTGGTGTGATCTGTTTATCTTTAAATGTATTGTATAAATTGTTTCTGTAATGAAAACTTATAGTTTCTTTTTCTCTAAATATATTTCTAATTTTAGTATTATTTTTAGTATTAGGAAAATTACCAATGTGTAGTTTCTCTTCTCTGTTTTTAGCTATGTTGTTCTTTCTTCTGTGTATCCATTCTTGTCTCCAACATTCTAATATTGCTATAGGATATATCCCCTCTTTTGTATAATTCTACCCATTCTTTTTTAAAAAATTTAATTATGTTGTAGTGAAAAGAAATCAGTTATTACATTTTCATTTTGTCATATAATTTAGTGCAATATACAAATTTACAATAAAAAATACATAGAATGACATTCAAAGAAAGTCAATTAAAGTTTAATGAGAAAAGACTGTTACATGAAAAGAATTGTATTGATTTTATTTTTTATTTTAAAAATAGTGAAAAAAGTAGTGAAAAAAAGCTTTTATCGTGTTTAGCAGAAATTATAAATTTATTTTCCATTCATAGCAATAAATTAGCATTAAGTAAATCCATAACATGAAAAGTAAGATTTACGGTTGAAAAAATATCTGAAAGCAGAAATAATAAGTGATTGTCCAATTTGAACAATAGCAGTAATACATAATCCCAAAAAAAGACCCAAACTGCCACCAACATCACACAGGAATTGTATGAATGTGTAGGAATAGAATTCTTCTATTGTCTCGATTACATCATTGTCAAAGTAGATTGAAAGTTGTCCTTTACTTGCTGATGCGTATGATTTTCGTTGTATTATTTCGTTCGTTTGTAAATATTCGCTGTATGAAATGAAATCACATTTTTGAGGACAATTACATTTTGCAGTTTCGAACATAGAAATATGTTTCGATGATACTAATAGTGTCTCCATGCTGGAGCTTTTATTTGAGCACATTGGTTGTTGATGAAAGTTCATGAACGGTAACCTTAAAAAAAATGTTTTATTAGTCATAAATAAATAAGCAAACAGCAATTTTTAAAACCGACAACGAATGTCTTTTTTTAGTTTGTTTTCCAAGCAATTTAACTCGCACTCGCTCACTTTTTTATTTGTATCGCAAGGTTTACTGGTTCGATTCAATACCTTAAACTACAGAAAATTTATTGTTAATTTCAGTAATTACTACAGGCGAGTTAAATTTTCTCAAACCCTTTTTGCTGTTAAGCCATATGCATATTTTCGATTCATAACCACTAATTTGTTGCCGTTTGTTATTTTATAATTGATAATTTCATCATCATCGTGCATCATAAACTATAAAGAAACATTATAGTTTTAAAAATTTGTTTTTGTTCTTATAAAAAAATTCTTACATTAGCTGCAAGATGTGGCCTGCAAAGTGAAATGTTTCTATAGAAATTAAAAGATATTAAGAAAGCAAGTTTTTTGAACTTCTCAAGCTTCTCTGAAATTAAAATGACATTATCAATTTAATTTACATTGGCAACTAACTTTCAAGAAAAACAAACTGAAAGTGTATTGGTAACAAGTTCCGTATGGAGTTTTTGGGTAATTCATAGGACCAAGTTGTGTACGTGTAGCAGTATACAATAATGATATCTGGAAATGGTAAAGTTAACAAAATTAAAACTGAACAAGTTGCTTATATTAGTAAGTAGCAATACTTGAGTACTAAAAGTATCTCCCAACGTTTCATTTAAAGTCAAAAAATTCCATATACCAGACATATTGAGTGAATTGCTTATTAAATCAAAGCAGCTTATACTACAAAAATTAGTCAGATTTCTCTGCTTTGCCAACTTATATTTCAGTTTTTCCAATGGCAAGGAATTGTCAAACGCTGGGCATAGAGTAATTGATGGAAATTTGACTGAAGAATTTCGTATTACTGTAATCTTTACATCAATTGGATTTGAAGAAAATGTGTTGGAAAGGTCGTACACTTGGTAAAAGCAGAGGGAAAAATTTATGAACATGAATACGAACCAAATTGATTTGTAAATGCAATTATTTTTGGTATTGAATAAGTTATGAATTCCTGGAATAACTTTTAATGCTGTGAAATCGTGATTATATTTATTTTCCTTTCTGTTCGATATTTTTGATTGCTGAATTTGAATTACTCTATTTTTACGAGCAGGATGTTTTTCATCTACAAATGAATGTATTATAAATAGTGCGAATACAGCGTTTTAATGTTTATTTACTTTTTCGCCAACAACGACAAGTGTTATGTAACTTACGCATGTTTGCTCTGGAGTTGAAATTGTAACTAAATAAATGAAAAGCAAAATGAAGTTAGCTCCGTGAAAGAAAATTATTAATCAAGACAAAATAATGCCAATGCTCTTTTTTTTTCTTTTACAAAGTTATAATAATATTATTTAATTTATAAATTTAAAATGTCTTACTTACCTTTACATTATCATAAGAAATATAATTTTTGTATTTGACTAATGCCAGTTCACTAAAGATTATTCTTATTTTTGTTGTAGCAACGTTTTGAAATTAATGCAGTAACTATTGCTTCATGTTAAATTGCTTTATTACTTTGCAATGTCAACTTTTTGTTGATTTACTGTACTGACATTTGATTTACATCTGCATATGAATTAAACATTTTAAAATATTTTCAATTGCCATAGTTACAGAAACAAAAATAACTTATTATGTATATAGAAGCTGGTTAATAAGGCGGCACTTGTTACAGGATGAGGACAATTGTTTCATCCGAATATTTTAAAAATTAAATTCAATATGAATTTTTTAAGAGAAAATTAGAATTTTATTAAATTATGTTTGTATTGTATTTTCATGCAAAGATTGAGTTGAATAACTTGAATTTACATGTTTTTGAATGATATACATGAGAAATTAGTCAAATATTTTTCTCATTGTGTTGATTTAAATATGTATCTGATGTACAATTTGCAGAGAATACATATTAAATATTTTCTAAAATAAACTTAAGTGAATAATTGAATTAAACTCAAAAATTCAAAATAAAGTGACTTAAGTAACTTTTTCTTTTTAAAATAATTGAGATATTTACCTATTTATGATTTGAAAGTGAATCAGAATAATACCCCATTTCTTTTTCTGTCTGGAAATTAAATCAATTATTTTGTTCATTGCAACTACAATTGCTATTAACTGAAAATGAAAGAAATTTTTTTCTTTTTCCATTTTTTTAATGCAATGTGTTGTACAATTTTACAGTACAATTTAAAACATATATACTGTATAATAGCATGTATAGACAGTTAGTTAGGTTTTGATGAAAAAATGCTTTGTTACACACAAAATTTCGAGTAATTTTTGAATAAATTGGATTTGAAAAAAATATATTGAAATACTGCATTTTATAAAATAATTTTTATTTAATTGATTGACAGCTAATTGGTTTTTTAAGTGTTGAGCACGTGATCTCTAGTAAATGGAAAGTGTCATATTTACGTTAATTAAAATTATTTTTTAAACGCTTTGGTAACGTCTGAAGTAAACATTAAAACGTTTGTGAGATTCTACACAGTAAAATAGTAGGGGTATACCAAAGTTGCGTATTGACGCTTAGTAAAGTTCACATTTTGTATGTGCGTATCTTGTTCTGGCCTCGTAAAGCTGTGTGTATTGTGTTGACTGGGTAATCC